>CAUYQU010077227.1:0-55345 GCA_963574635.1 Cheracebus regulus
CAGTCTAAAAATGGGTATTAAAAACCTCTTTTATGCCAATAATTGTGGTTAACAATGGAGACAGGAAGGAATAGGGGATGAAAATAACAAATAAGCAGCCTACCAATATTTTATTTCAACCTGTGAAATGCTATGCAGTTGCTGGGGAGTGATTTACTTCCAGTTATGTGGCAACTTCTTAACAGGAATAAGAGTAAAACCCCCCTTACTGAGTTGTTCAGATGTTTCAGTAAGGAAATACATGAGGGAAAACACTATAAAATGAAGTAATATGCCACGTATATTTATTGTTTTAATATATGATATACCTCTACTGATATTTGATTTATATAAATCAGAGACCACTCCTGATAACATGTATTTTTTTTTCTGTAAAAAAGTATTAACTAAACTTGCTTGGTCAGTGAAGTGAGTGTTCCCTTAACTTCCTCATGCCAGCATTGTAAACAGTGTCTGTAGTTGGCCTTTACTGGGAAAAAAAATCATGTGGCTACTTTAGCAAATACTGGGTCCTTTAATTCTTAGCCTTCAATGCAATTTTTAAATTGTCAGAAATGATAAAGTTGTATTTTTCTTAAATAAGTGGAGAATTCTTCATTGGCTGGCTCTGTGGTGAGCTCCTGGGTCCAACCATTTTGATGAAATGTAGACATGACCATCTCTGTTTCCAGGAAGATTAGCTCTGTGCCGCTGGTAGTGGAGCTCTAAGGAGGAAGAGTGGCAAGTAGGTAGATATAAGGTGACCTTTTGTGGTGGCAGTGACATTTAAGGCAACACAGTGACCACTGAGTAGCATTATGTGAAAGACGTGTTGATTTGTGACTGCAGGGGACATAGTTTATTGTAGAATGTTGGGGAAGTACAGAAAAGCATAAAGAACAAAAAACAGCTGTATTGCAACCATGCAGGTGAACTTTTGTAGTTTAGCTGGGTATTTATTCAGAGTATTTATACAGTGTCTCCTGTGAGTCAAGTGTTGGGATGCATCAGTGACCAGGATGAAATTCCTGCCTTCATGTAGCTGATGTCCCAGTGGAAGTAGAGAAAGACAGGGAATAAATGAGTGATGAATCCTACAGGGAAAAATAAAGGGAGAAAGGAATACCAGATGTAGAGGATCATGGGGGTGGAAAGAGGAGTTTGGTCTTCTTTTAATAGCTAATGAAGGCAGGAAGGATTCATTTGAAAATGGCAGTTGAGCAGAGATCTTAAAAAAGGGGGAGTAAGCTGTGTGGATATCTGAAGGAGAAGTACTTCAGATAAAACAAAACAGCAAGTGCAAAGGCCCTGAGGCAAGAATGTACCTGAAACGTTTCTGCAGTAGCAGATCAGAGTGACGGGAGCAGAGTGAACCAGAGGGGAGAGCTGGAAAGTAGGAGAAGCAATAGAGTCAAGTCCTGCCCCTGGAACATTTTTCCTTCTCTGTGGGATGCTGTCTTTATTTATGTATAGAGCCTTGCGTAGGAATGCCAGTCGATATGTGGAAAATAATGGAAAATGTCAATTTGGGATAAGGGAGGTGATAACTTCCATGACATTGGCCTTTGTTTTCAGTTGAGCTTATGTACATAGAGGCAGTATGTTGTGATGGAGACAGCATAGGTGTTGAAGTCGTAGGACTTGTGTTCAACTCTTGACTGTGTCATGGCCAGCCCTGTGTCCTTAGGCAGATCATTTATCTTCTTGGAGCCTCAGTTTCTTCACTTATAAAACTTCACTTATAAAACTTAGAGACTTAGAGTTTTTGAGAGACTTAGACTTACAATGCATAGTAGATACTCAAACCAAGCCATTTTGCCTGTATCTACTGATATGGAATCGCTACAGTTTTTCTCATGATGGAAAGAAATATGGTCTACTACAGCTAATTCTCAATTATGTTTTCTTAGATGGTGCTGTTTCATCTGGAACCATATGGTTCAATAAAGAAGCCAAAAGACACATGTGGCCATTTAAATTTAAATTCATTGAAATTAAATCAAATGCTCAATTCTTTAGTCATACTAGTTACATTTCAAGTGGCCAATAGCCCATGTGGCTGCTGTTTTGGGCGGTGCAGAATAGAGACCATTTCCAGCATCACTGAAAGTTTTATCAGGTGGTGGTGCCCTATAGCAAGTGGCAAACTTCTACTTATTCCGAGCTCTTGCCTGTGTATAGGGAAAGTGGTAATACCTTTCTTTATGGTAGCATTCACAATTTTGTCTCTGGACCTCCGGGAGCACAGTCACATTGGGTGCCCACAGTGGGCAAGGTGGGATTTCAGAGCCCCATGACAGGTTTCCTGAATCCAAATTTCTGTGGGTAAGGCCCAGGGATCTGCCTGTTTAACTGCTTCCTTTGTAATTCTGATTCAGGCTAAAGTTTGAGATTTGAAGCTCTAGAGGGCATTGTCAGAATTTATGAAGGCATGCAGCCCATCCTAAAATGCTCAAACGATGCAAGGTACAGAATTTCAGAATATTAGTACTAATTGTGTATTGCTTTGGTGGATCACTTCCCTTCATCATGGTCCACTTGAGATTAAACTAATTTGTTGGGCTCTGTGAACTCCCCTGGAGATAGCATTTCATGTGCTCTAATAAAAGTTGCCAACAAGTTATTTGTGCTTTCAAAATATTCCAGAAATAAATGGTGCTCTGTGTTGGTTTATTAGATTTATTTAAAGAAATAAGCCCAATACCCAATGGCTTACAATGTACATTGAAAAAAAATTCAACAAACCAACCACAGAATTGAATTAAACAGCAGTGGCCACAGTTTTCTTAAAAGAATGTGCCAGATGGGCCCTGGGCACAGGGGATTACTAGACCAAGAAGATAAACAAGATTGAAATGGAATTATTTCTCATTCCAAATCAGGATTTTCTGCCGTGTTTGCAGCAATGACTCTGAGGGAAATGTGGCCTGCAAAGAGTTTACCATCATGGTGCCAGTTGTGTGTTTGTCCAGTGATAAATCAGTGGATTTATGGATTTAATTTCCTCTTATTGCCAACTCCCTTCCTATCTGATGATACGAATTTAAAAGTTAGGGTGTATATCTACAGGTAGTAAAATTCCATTTTGTTCATTCTCAGTGGCTGAATCCTGTATGGAATGAAAATCACAGGAAAATCTTGTTAAAGATGTGTCAATGCATTACACTGTAGAGATTCATGTGCAGAAGATTAGCTGGCTATGCACTAGTTCTGTTCCGGGAAGGGCTTTGTTCTAACAGTTGTTTTCTCTGGAAGGTGATGGGCGACTCAGTCTTTTCAGATCACATCCATGCCCATATGGTAGCTGCCCTGGCATTTTGGTCTGGCTCTCCCAAACTTTTTTTTTTAACTACCCCAGCGAGTAGACAGCATAGGGTTTTCTTATGAAACCAAGCTCCTCCTTTTCACTGAGCAGCATTTTTGGGGGTTTCACTTAGGGCCGTTGTCATTTGAAACTCTCCTCAGGGGTAATTAAGACTCTTCAGCTTCATCCCCTTTAGTCTGCAGTTTCTTGCTTTGGAAACTGTTCCTACCTCATACCTCATCCAGAGAGACCTCTGCTGTGTTAGGATGCTCATAGTTACACATGAATGAAATTTAGTTCAGGCTGGCTTACATACAAAGCAGAGTTATTGTTCCCTGTAATTGGAAAGTTCAGTGTTGGACTTCAGGCACAGCTGCATCCAGGCTTGCACTTGCTTCCTCCTCTCTCTTGGCTGCAGCTCCTTTGGCACATTGGATTTATTCTCAGAGATGCTTTTTTCATGTAACTGGGAAGATCTTCTATGACAGTTCCAAGGCAGCCTCTTCCTAACAGGGCCATGTGGAGAGAGAACACTTTCTCTCTGGCATCCACATGCAAACAGGAAGGGTTTTTACCAAGCTGTGAAGGTCACACATCCATTCCTGGATGAATTACTGTGGCAAGGAGGGTGAGCTCACAGCGGCCAGCTTGGCTGGGGGTGTGGTCAGCTATGCCTGGACCTTAGGCAATTGCTTGGAAGAAGGGGGAAGCCTGTGGCACAGACAGAACAGAGGTCCTTTCCACCACTCCAGGCAGGGCATGCCCGGACCTCCCATCAGCTTTCATTTGCTTGGGGTTCTCATCGCTCAGCCCACCCCTGTCTTTGCTCGAGGAGTTCCGTTCTTACTTGCTGCGTTTGGTTCTAGCCTGGGCCTATAAAGCAGTATTATAGGTGTGAACCCCTCTACTCACACCTGACCTCAGTGGTGGTGGCCTCCTGGAGTTGCCATGGAAACACCATGATGTCAGGGCCTCTTCTGATTCTGGTTTGTAGGACCTGGGAGACCATACTGACCTTGCAGGTGAAGGAGCTACACACTTGCAACCTGCCTGTGCCCCTCCCTGGCAATGTGAAGTTAACTCTTCTGAGCCTCACATTTTTCATCTTTCAAATAGGGACAGTAATCACAGCTATATTAGAAGGCTGTTGTGAAAATTAAATCAAATTTGGCACAGCCAGCTTGCATAGCCTGTTGCCTGGCATGCGGTCAGTGCCCATTCCCTGTGACTCTGCTCCTCCAGTGTCTGTCTTCTCTCTTCCCATCACTGGCATGCATGCTTCTACTGAGGCAGATGGATGGATTTCTTGTTCTTCTATGGATCACCAGGTAGTCCAGGGAGGTGGTGAATTGTGCAGTTAAACATGTGGGTTCTGGATCAAGGCTACCCAGGTGAATCTAGGCTCTGGCTCTTGCCAGCTGTATGTCTATAGGCCAACTCCCAAACTCCTCTGTGCTTAGTTACTTCACTTGAAAAATAAAATAGGGAGTAATGAGGATTACATCAATTGAGATGCTTTATGCAGTTGGAATGATACCACCACTTAGTAAGCAATCGATATGTTAATTACTACTTGTGCCAGGACTAGTCTTCCCTTGTGCCTTTCTGGCTTTCCAGACCTGTCGGGGTTGAAACGAGACAAGGGCCCCGCCTCTCCCTGACTGTGGGGTATGCACCTTCAGCGGTTCTCCCGGTGTTAGGAAACATGTCCATTCTGCCATGTGAAGGTTTTCCTGGAAATACCTTTTTCTGGCTCAAAGTATTTCTTTATTTCCAGCTAAGCAGTGGCCCAACTCGATCATATCAAGATATCAGAATACCCTGTTTCTGTTTCACTTATTTCTCAAACCTTTATTGAAGTGTGATATTCCTGTGTGCAAAGTACATGAATAGAATTGACTTACTACAAAGTGAGCACACTCATGTAACCAGCCCTGAGATCAAGATACAGAATATTACTGGCACCCCAAAAGCCTCGCTAATGCTCCCCTAATCTTATTCTCCTCCTGACTCCTTTCACCTCCCTTCTTTCCAAAGGATACTGCTGTTCTAACTTTTCATCATATGTCAGTTTTGCCCTTTTTTGAACTTTGTATAGATGGACAGATGGGCTGACACAGCTTATATTCTATGTCTGGCCTTTTGTCAATCACTGTTATGTATCTGATTATCTCTGTGGTAATGCGTAGCAGTAGTTTTATTTTTCTGTGTAAAATTCCATTGTGTCAACATACCACAATGTTCATTTTATTAATACTCCTGGTACATATTTGAGTTTTTTCAAGTGAACGTTATTTTGAGTATTTCTGCTTATGAACATTCCTGTTGAGGTCTTTTGTATTCCTTACTCATTTTCATTGGGTAAAATCCTAGGGTTAGAGTTACTGGGCTGTGAGGTACATGTGCTTACCTTCAGCGCCTGTTGCCAAACAGTTTCCTGAGGCAGCTGTCCTACTTTAGTGCTGCCTTCCTGCCAGCAGCATGCAGGAGTTCAGTTGCTTCACATCTTCTCCTATGCTCAGCATGGCCATTATTTAGTTTTTAGCCATCCTGGTATATATTGGCCTATGGGTATCCTATTTTGTAAAGTGCCTATCCGTACCTCCTGCCTCTTATTTTTAGTTGGATTATCGGTCTTCTCCTTATTGATTGGTTTAAGTTCTATATTCAGGCCATTTGTTGGTTTTAAATGATGCAAATATCTTCTCTCTCACTATGTGGCTTGGAATTTTACTCTCTTTATGGTGTTTTCTGGGGTGGGAGATGCCTTATGAATTTTATTCTTTGTATGTTCATTCTTTTACACATTTTAAAGCAAGATCTGGGAAAATGTGGTTTTCCTCCTCTTGTTGAACAGGATATACACCTCTAATGGCTTTGTTCGAGCTTCAGCCAACATATTGCTAGCTGGGAAACTGGTGGTCTTTCCCCCCTGAATTGCTTCTGCATTATGATTTAAAAAAACCACCTTCTCTCACCTTGGCCTCTGGCTTACATGTTAGACCTCTTTTTAAAAGACTCTAAATCACTGACTCTTTGGACCATATTTTAGACCATGGAGCCAGAATGTGCCGTATTTTAAAGAAAAGCAACAAGCCAATCAAGTATTTCCTTTAACCATTTTCCCCTAAAATGGTTATATGATGGGCAGGCCTTGAAAGAAAAAGAGGAGTTAAGGGTTAAAATACACATAAATTATAATCATTTATTAAACAAACAGTGTTGCTTATAGTGAGCATTCATCAGTCCTTTAGCTAAGCACATTGCATGGATTCACTCATTTTGACTTGGTAAACTCTGTGAAGCTTGCCTCATTAATAAACTCATTTTATAGATGGGATACGTGAGGTGCAGTTCATTTCTGAGGTTACGTAGTGGATAATTTTGTTGAAGCCTAGACTCAAGCTGGGTTCTCTTGGACCCTGTAGCTCAGTATTCTGCGCTGCTCTGCTGGCCAGGATATATCCTTGGTTTTTGCAGTTTGCATCAAGCTAATCAAACCACATTTCAAGCTTTCTACTATGAATAGTTTGGTACTGAGGAAAAATTGGGTAGCTTCTCCTTCCCTATTTCTCCATCACAGAAATAAATCAGTGAAGTCAACTCTCATCATAGTGGCTTTTAAAGTTGTTTACTGAAACATCATTCCAGATGGCACCGCGTCTTGTTCTCCTGGTACAGTTAGGAGAGCTGGCAGGTTCTGGGTAGACCAGGAGGGACTTCAGTAACCTGGCTTAGAATTCTGGATGTAAAAATCATTGCGAGTTCAGTTTTCCTTCTAAATGTAGCCTGGTGTCCAGCCTTCACAGCAAATGACTGCCAGGTCTCAGGAACCTCGGAGAGGCTAGTGATTTGATCCTCTGGCTGCTTCTAGACCCTCTCTATATTCACTGGTTAAAGACCCTTGCTTTATACTCCACTGGCTCACAGCTAGGAGGGGTTAAAGGTAGAGAGTGGAAACTGGCTGTGGCTGGGAAGATAGGACCTTTAGAAGGGGAAGCATTGAGTAGGATTCAGCACGCTGTGCTGGTCTTTCTATGTTGTGGGCAGGTGATTGTCGAGACCTGGGACAGAGTTAGGATTGGGTGTGTCCAAGGGTTCCAAGTCTCTTAGGTTCTTGGCTATGTTTGGAAAGGAGTAATAGGTGTGCTGCCTTTACTTGTTCTTTCAAAAGTCAGTAGCAGTGTGCAGTGAGCCACAGACTTTACCAAAATTGAGACAGAAGCTGCCTCTACATGGTGGAGTTGTGTGCATTGAAGGAGAAAATTACACAGAAGCGGAGGACTGCGCCTGGCCCCACCCAACCCCCCCCCCCCACTGAGTGAAGCACCGTCAGTGCTCTTGGGACCATAACAGTGGTGAAGTGACATCTCTCTGGGACTGTTAAAACTCACTTATTTGTCATCTGGAGGCAACCCTTGCTGTTTCCCTTCTCTCTTTAACCAGAGGGTCTTTTCTTCTTGTGCTTCCTCTTGATTATTGATTACCTCTTGCAATGGGACTTCCCTTCACATTTAACTTGAAAATCGTATTTTCTCAATTTTATGGCCTGTGACTTCCACCCGCCCATTGCTTCTCTCTCCATGTAGGTACTGCCTAAAGCATAAACAGCTGTTTTCTGGGTAATTTTCCACATTGTATTTAGCAGTAGTGAAGGGCTCTGGGAATGATTGCCCTAGCCTGAACCAGCCGTCCATAGATGCAACTACAATGGCAGCATAAAGATTGGCAGTTTAGGGAGTTCAGAGCTTAGTAATTGCAGGGAGCAATTTGCTTTCTCTTTTCACTAGTGTCTGTCTAGAGACAACTGCAGAAACTTTTAGTGGCATCTGAGAAAAGTCTTGTCCTTGAAGTTGAAGATTAAAAAAGGAAAGCATAGTTTCTTCCATTTGTTAACTAGTCCCTATCCATTTAAGTAAATTTTTGCCCTCTGCAATCTTAGGGAGACGACTCTGAGTCTGTTTTTTCCAGTTGGGTAGGATAGGGGAGAACAGAAGCCTCAAGGATGCTTAAGGACCCCTTCCCTGCACTGTCACTGCAAGGAAGTCTCGTCGAGTCCTGAGGCAGGAGCACGCCTCTGTGTGGAAGTGCTTCCGGTGGTGTTTGGCTTAGTTTGCCTCCTGCAAGTTATGACCAGAAGGTCTGAGTCCAGGAGGAGGGGCATGAGGAGCAGGACATATGGTCAGTCTTGGAACTGGGCCCCGGCTATCTTCTGACAGGGAGCTTTGGGGCAGAAACAGTTTGCACCATGGCAGCCAAGTGGGCACTTGTATGTCCCCATAATGCTTGGGTGATGGTCTTGGAGGTGGTGGGCTGGGAGAACTGTGGGCTGGGAGCCTGCAGGACCAACTGAAGAGCAATGTGACCCTGGGTGCCACCTATTTTTCTTCTAGGTTAACAGTGTGTTTTCGTTAAGGATGGCACCCATAGAATAGAAATATCAAGAAATTAGGGATATTCTCCAGCACCTCCTGTTGTCTTTTAATAAGCTCTTATGAAGTGATCTCTAAGAGAGCCAATAATTATTGAACTGAATAGAATTTGTGTAACTCTTCCTTTAAAGTACCCATTTTCCACTGTTACCTTTTGAGATAATGATGCACATTAATTCATACTGTGTGTGAAACAGTGGTCTGTTTGTCTTCTTACTGCAGAATTCTATCCTAAGATTGTTGGGGGGACTTGGCCCTCCTTGTGACCGAGACTTGGTGCTTGGGTCCCTGTCACTGGCTTCACCCACACCCTTCTGCCCTGTGATTCCACACACTCAGAAACTCTATTCTGTCTCCCGTCACTGCTCTAGGCTGCAGTCTCCCCTGGATTTTGGTGAGGCTGGTCCTCCCTCATTCTGCCTCCCTGGGAGGTACACTAGCAGGGCTGCTGCAGCCACCATGGACCTAGTAAGAAATAGGAGGAGGGGCCCCTCTGGGTGAGTACAGACCTGCTCTAGGGTGCTTGATCACTGTGTGCAGTGCAGATGGGATTTCAGCCTTTATTACTTTCCTGACCTGGCATTCTTTTGCAGTGAGTGGCCTGTACAACCACAGCCCTGTGGACTCTCACGGTCAGGACAATACATAGATGTTCAAGAAACATTAGTTCCCTGCATCCCTTCTTACCCAGTATAAATTCACTCTTTTCTGAGAAGAGAGTTACCAAATTTAGAATGTTTTTGAGGCCATGTGATATAGTGGGAAGTGTCTGACCTTTAAAAACGAATGGACCTAGATTTAGATCCTGCCTGGCTTTGTACTTTGACACTTAGCCAAGTGTGTGAACTCAAGCAGGTTCCCTAACATCTCAGCACCTCATTCCCTTTATCTTTAAAATCATAAAAACAGCATCGACCACATACGGTGGTGAAGAACATTAAGAGATCTAGTCTTTTTTAGAGCAGGATGGACAAACTCAGCCTGCAGGCCTGTTCCATCTAGCTAGTTTAGAATGATTTTTTTTTTTTTTTTGAGATGGAGTTTCACTCTTGTTGTCCAGGCTGGAGTGCAGTGGCATGATCTCAGCTCACTTGAACCTCCGCCTCCCAGGTTCAAGCGATTCTCCTGCCTCAGCCTCCTGAGTAGCTGGGGTTACAGGCATGAGCCATCATGCCTGGCTAATTTTTGTGTTTTTAGTAGAGATGGACTTTCTCCATGTTGGTGAGGCTGGTCTTGAACTCCCGACCTCAGGTGATCCACCCACCTCAGCCTCCCAAAGTGCTGGAATTTTAGGCATGAGTCACCGCACCCACCCCTACAATGATTTTTAAAGGAGGGGTTAAGAAGAAGACGAATGTGTGACAGAGTCTATGTGGCCCAGAAAACCTAAACTATTTATTTACTATTTGGCCCTTTACAGAAAAAAAATGTACCAACCCCCACTTTGGAGGATGAGCCCTGCCTGGCACAGAGCAGTGGCTCTACATGTGATATTCTCCCCTCTTAAAAATGTCTCCCTAGGGCTCTTCCATGCCTGAACCTTTGGTGCAGAAGGCTTCCGTTACCAAGATCGGACACAAAGGCCAAGGTGAGGCTGAAATGCAGATCTATTCAAAATGGAATGCCTTGGCAGTCCCGAGTTTCATGCCTTTTTCCTATCTCTAAGTAGAAACCTCACTGAGGACCTTCTGTGCTAATACTTACCACAGGGGTGAGTGGCTCATGATAATTTCTAATAAATAACCATGTTTAAGCTGAATATGAGTTGGCCATTTTTCTGATGGTCTTTAAACCGGTTACTTATTTTCTTGGAGAAATATAACCCAAAATGGTTTGGTAATGAACTGCTGCTGTTGTTAGGGGACTTGTTCACATTACGGTGAGGGAGATTTATGCTCCCAGGTAGGTTTTAGTTGTGAAAGATTCAAGAATAATGTGGTCCTCTAAAGAGCAGAGAGACAGTGTTAATCAGTGCAAAAGGTCTGTGTTGCTGTGGCTGAGTATGTGTTCATAATTTATTTAATATTTTCTCCAGTTCTGTCATCAGGCATAATCATTGTGTGGAAGAGAAGAATGCAAGGGCCAGCAGGAAGGCAAGCAATGACCAAAATCAAATTTGCACCTAATTTTAGTGAAGCAGGCCCCAGGTTTCTTAATGTGTGTGTGTGCCAGTAACCTGCTTGGCTGTTGGGCCCAATCTGTGCTTGCGCTGCTGCTGGGGACTGAGGCACAATTGTCTGGAGTGATTCACAGATCAGACTGCAGGCTGGTGTACATTAGTGAGTTGGTCTCCATACATGGAGAACTAGTCTTCCCTGGAACCTGTGAAAACAAACACATTCTGCCCACTGCCCCGTCTCTACCCAGGAGGCATGCCGAGGTCCAGTGTCATAGCGAGGTTGGTGTGGGGCCAGCTGTTCCTTGTCCTGTAGCTCCCAGAGCTTCCCTCACAGTCACAGAACTTGCCACCTCTTTGAACCCACCCCTCCTTTCCCAGAGAGGAGTCATTTGCATGCAGGTGTTAGTGAGCCCAGTATAATTTACCAAAGATTTTGTGTGGGAGACTGAGGATGGTTCTTACCTTACACACTCCACGGCAGACAGTCCCAAAATTTGTGATTAAACATGTATTTTCTCCCTTCATGAGGTCACCCCGCCACTCGAGGGCCCTTCCCCATTGACTGGCTTTCTCCCGACCTTGCTTGAGTGCAGAGGCAGACCCGGCACCTTCCCTCTCCTCCCATCCCCTTCCTTCCAGATGTCTCTTAGGGTTTCAGTTCTTTTCCCCTCTCTTTCTAAACTCTGGGTTCACTCACATTTTAGTGCAGAGAGCTCAGTTTCCTTGTGCTTTATCAAGGGTGGTCCATTTCCTTCAAAAGAATTGTTAGTTGCCAAGAGGAGCCATAATTTCTCCCTGTAGCAGCTTTGATTCCTGTTCTGAGTCTCTGCTGGTTGCATGGGGCTTAGTTGGGTCCAGTTCACCCTTTGGGAGCTGATGGTCTAGAACTTGGTGGAACCTATAGCCAATTTGGGGCACTAGGCTATCGTGGTGCACAGAAGGAGCCACTGGACAGAGCTAGATTTGAATGCTGACTCGCGCTCCCTGCCTTGTGTCACCTGGAACAGGTTACTTAACCTCTCTGAGCCATAGTTTCCTCAGCTACGAAATGTAAAGGCCACCACCATCCTTGCAAAGTCATTGTGATGATGTTGTGAAATAATCTATGTAAAGTGCAGAGTGTGGTGCGTGTCAGGCCATGGATGTTCAGTGAACATTCATCTACTTCCTGCCGTAGGTGGAACACAGGCTCAAGTTGCAGTTTCTTGGTTTCCCTTTAGGAAATGGCAAGGGACCGTTACTTCCCCTAGGACCTGGGTCCTTGCTCCGCTGCCCACTAGGTCTATTTCAGGTCTGTAGTAGAAAATATTTTCACATTGACTATGCTCATTTTCTTGGTCACTGTCTTTTCCTTGAAGGAACACTTGAGAAAACACTGTCTTTTCCTTTCCCTTTTACCCCTCTACTAGTTCTTTTGTTGTTGTTGTTTTATTTTGTTTTTGAGACAGGGTTTTACTCTGTCACTCAGACTGTAATGCAGTGGTGTGTTCTTGGCTCACCTCAACCTCCACCTCCCAGGTTCAAGCGATTTTCCTGCCTCAGCCTTCCAAGTAGCTGGGACTACAGGTGCACACCACCACACCTGGCTAATTTTTGTATTTTTTTGGTAGAGACAGGGTTTCATTGTGTTGGCAAGGCTAGTCTTGAACTCCTGGCCTCAAGTGATCTGCCCACCTCGGTCTCCCAAAGTGCTGGGATTATAGGCCTGATCTACCGCGCCCAGTCTCTACTAGTTCTTAAGTGTCCTCACCCTCCATCCTTTCCTGGCTGAGGCTGACAGGCATGCCATAAGTTCAGGAGGCAGATACCCTGGTAGGGGTTTGTCACTTCAGGCTTGGATCCCTTATAACATGTGAGTGATCTGGGAACTGTTACGGTCTCTATCTGACTCTGAAGAAGGATCCAGGAGTGAGTGTTGAGGAGCAAAAGGAAAAAGATTATGAGGACACAGAAGCTCCACTGGCAGGTGGAGGCAAAAAGAGTAGAGTCTTTGAGGATCAGCCTTACCACAATCAAGATACCCACTTGGAGGGAGCCCTGTCCCCAAGGAAAGGTGGCAGGTGCCTCAGTGGACCAGATTTAACATGAGGAACTGAGCCTCACATTCTTACCTAAGAGCATTCCAGCCTGTGCCCCTGTAGATGCCCACATCTGCACTGCATATTTGCAGTTGGATTCTGAAATGGCTTTTCCACAAGTTCTGTGTCTATCCAGAGCATAAGAGGTCTAAGCACCTAACGCATCTGCTGTCAGTTCTTGGCACTTTTCTGGGCAGCTCTAGTCAAATGGGAACCCCTGGGGTTTCAGAGCCTCACTTCAGAGAGGAGTTAGAGTCTAGTGCAGTATTTCTGGGTTTTCTCCTGTGGTGCCTGGTCTGGCATGGGGCACTGCTGAGTCAAAAGTAGCCTTTGAGGAAGCCGTGTCTCTCCATGGCAGGGACCAGGAGGAAGAAGCTAGAGATTTCCTCTGGCCCAAATGATGTTGGGGAGTCCCACCATCATGTGGAGGGTAAGGAAGAGATCTTTAATGGCTGACTTCGAACCTGGCAGCTCTTCTCCAAACAAACATTTCTGTTTGCATTATCACCTTATTATGAAGGCATCACCTCCTTCCTGCTGGGTCTGTTCCCACTGATAGCAGGAGTGCGGGCCCGTCAGGAGCTGATGCAGACGTTGCCACGCAGGACGCCTGCAGACAGCTGGATGGACTGCAGTGGCAGTCAACAGATAATGAGAAATCCATCACACATGCGTGCTTGCTCGCAACTTCGAGCCGCATGCGTTAAGCTGTGAGTAATGTGATTACTTAAGTGGCGTTTTATTTACACTTTTGCACAGAGCAGTGGCTGCTGCTTTTCCAATGCAGCTATCACCCAGATTTGATTTTTAAAAATCTCCTCAGAGTCAGAATGGCAGCATCACAAATATACTAATCCAGAGGAAACCAGTGGTATATTTTTAAAACTCTGTTATCAGCTTAAGGCAGAGGATATACTGGGGTCAACTACAAAATATAGTTACCATTACTTGGTGCCTCCTATGTGCTGGGTGTTTGGCATGTAAGTCTCAGATAATCCTCCTGTTAAACTCGATAGAGTAGGCATAATTGCCCTCATTTTCAGATGAGGAAACTGAAGCCTAGAAGGTTAAATGCTTGTCCACAGTCACTTAGGCGATGGCAATAGAAACGTCAGGAAAAGTTACCAGTTATAAAACTACCATAGCTGTTCATGTATTTCATGTTTTAGACTGGGAAGCAAAACCATTGTTTTCAGCTCCATGCTGGGCTAAGAGCTGAGTTTTGTGAAGAGAGGCATGAGAAACGGACATCTGAGGCTGTGATGGGCAGCTCTATAATAATCCACACAGTATTGTTCCCAAATAATTCCAGTAGGCAGCCCTGACAAGGTGCCTTCAATTCTAGCTGTGACTCATGTGTCCCGCTGGTAAATTAGATGAGGTGTCTGAGCCCTGAATACCTTATTTAATCGAGCCACAATTTGGATTTTTTTTTTTTTGCAGGAGCCGTCACTGCTTTGTGGGTAAACGTGATTTCTGGGGCTTTCTCTGCATGTTTCTGGTATGGGCCATGGGCTATGTGTTGGTGGGTGAGCTGAGGGTCAGTCCCTGTTTATTTCAGATCTTTCATTTCTTAATAGGGTAGCAGAAATGCCAGGACAAAAGAAATAAATGAATGGGTGACACAATTTGCCATCCCAGCAATTATAAGGATTTGTGGGTCCATTCAGCTGCCTGGAAATATTTCTGGACTTTATCCATGATTGTGGCCCAGGAAGCTCTTCATTTTTACTTCTCAAGTCTGGGACATACTTTTCTCTGAGTCTATGCCACTGGTGTACATGGACCTTAAACTGCAGATTTGAGTGCTGTGTGAATTCATGTAGAAATGATTTTACTTTTCTGGGCTATCATTTCCCAGATATATTATAATGTTTTCCAGATATCATAATGTTAGGGTGATGCTGTCTTCCCTATGCTTACCCCAGAGGGCTTTAAATGAGTGAGTAAATGATCGAATGAATAAGTAAATGAATAAATATATAGACAGTATACACATTTAAGAAGTAATCCTTGTGAATTTTTTTAAAATTGAAAAATAGTAAAGTAGAAGCAGGAAGAAACCCTTCGTATTCCCATAACCATTTTTACCATTTTGATTTTTCTCTAGTCCTTTTCTGTATTCCCTTCTCTTCTTCTTTCAGTGGGTCATGGGCACTGTGTAAGGATGGTTGAGGCTTCCAGCATGTTGGTGGAGGTGGCTGTCCTTCCTTTGCAGGCCTTTGAGCCTTGGGAGGAGGGGTTTGGTGCATGGGGGTGGACCGAATGTTTTATGAGGTGTGTTTATGAGGTGGATGAAGTGGTTACTGTGGCATCTTTAGTCTTCTTTCTTATTGTTCTTCTGTTTTCTTCTCATATCTTCCTATGTAACTTTCCTCTAAGAGTCTTCAACTTGCAAGAGAACATAATTTTGCCAAAGGATTTGGTCTTCGTAATTTGTTCAAGAGATTCTGTTTTAGTAGTTCTGGGCATCATGAGAAAAATCCAACTGGAATCTTTCTTTAATGTTCATAAGTTATTTAACAGGAAAGAAATTTTTAAAGATCTAGGACATAATTACTGTTTGTGTTCATGTTAGGTTCTTGAAATTTGGAAGCAAAAAGAAAAATAAATGCAAAAGCAGCTTATTGCTTTAGTCTGCCTTGAATTCTTTCAGTGCACTCCAGTCCTTACTAGTCTGAAAATTGCTCCTACTTTATTTACACAGAGCTTTTAGGCATGCCTATTTGATTTATCACTTGACATGTCTAGAATCATAGAATATTAGGACTGGAAGGGACTTGCAATGTTATATTAACATTCCTATTGTTTCTCCAAATAATAAATGAAAAGAATATGTAAAAATGAAAGTATTACATGGTTTCTGCCAGCTGAGTGTTCCCTACAAGAAATAAATATGTCCTTATTGATGTGTATTTTTTATAAATGATCTTACCTGGTAATTTTACCCTGGAGAGTTTTTATTTTTAAAGATGGGGCTAGGTGTGGTGGCTGACACCTGTAATAACAGCACTTTGGGAGGCCAAGGTGGGTGGATTACCTGAGGTCAGGAGTTCAAGACCAGTCTGGCCAACATGGTGAAACCCTGTCCCTACTGAAAATACAAAAAGTTAGTCAGGCATGGTGGCAGGCACATGTAATCTCAGCTACTCAGGAGGGTGAGGCAGGAGAATTTCTTGAATCCAGGAGGCGGAGGTTGCAGTGAGCCAAGATTGCGCCATTGTACTCCATTCTGGGCAATAAGAGCAAAACTCCATTAAAAAAAAAAAAAAACCATGGGAATCAGGGAACCCTGGTTGTTCCTCTTCCCCTTCTCCAGTCCCCTGCAACCTAGAGTGGGACCTTTGAAAAACTGAGTGAGGGCCAGAGGCCAGAGGCCATGAATCATGATCACTGGCTGTGAGGGGGACCTCCAGGGTCCTGGTACCATGGGCACATGGCATGGCTCCATGAGCTCACCTTCAGAGGGAAAGATGTTTAATTATTTAACAAAGGAAAGGTGCAGCAAGCTCTCAGTATGTCTCTTTAGGAGGGAAAGAGGGCAGGCAGAAGATTAGCTGGTTTTAATTATGCTTCATAGTGACTCACACATGTCCATAACAGGTGGCATGGCAAAATTTGCTGATGGATTGGAAGGGCCAGGATGTGGGCTTGCTTCTTGTCCTTTGGGTGGCATAGACACAGTGTCATGGCTCAGCATTCCAGCTAAAGTGGTGAGATTGTAATTATCATATGCATTCTCCCCGTCAGCCAGCTGCAGTAGCTACAGTTTCCTAGTCACAGAGCCACAGGCTGACTGAGAGGTGCAGGAGACACTGAGCAGAGCCGCCAGCATCCCCCGTTGTCTCTTCTTTGTCGTTGTACCCTGGCTCATGCTTCATGGTCTTAGCATCTCCTATTGTCTCTTCTTTGTCGTTGCACCTTGGCTCATGCTTCATGGTCTTTTGCCATAGCTTAGAGCTGCTGCAGCAAAGACTGAATGCTCGTGCACCTGCCAGATCCCCTGAATGCAGTGTCCTCTCTTGCCCCACTGTGTGTTCCTCCCATGGAAAACTGTCCTTCAAGAGCTAGCTTCAGTGCAACTTCCTCAGTAGAATCTTCCCTAATTCTCTGGAATAATTTGTGGCTTCTTCCTCTGTGTATCCATAGATAATTTTTCTCAGTGATATTTACCAGGTCATATTATGCTGACTGTTTACATTTCTTGTTCCTTCTTATCTGCTAGACCGTGGGTTTCATGAGGGTAAGGCTAGTTGTTAATCTTCACTTTGCGGCTAAAGAAAACTTCATGCAAAGCCTGCAGCCATAGTTTTCCAGAGAGATGATTGATGCTAAAGCTACTGCATCTTCTGCATGGTGCTTTGATGTTGGTGTTGGATGTTTCACTTTGCACAGGGCCACCAGGAGTGCTGGTGGTAAACAGGTGTGAGTGTTCAGGTCAGGACACACAAAGTGGGGAGACTGCTGTGTGCCTCATGCTGGCCTGCTCTTGAGGCTGCTGTCTTTGGGGCTGCAGGCCATGATTCTTCCCAGAAAACCATCTTAGTGAGGCTGGGCCTGAGAGTAGGGGTGGATCAGGAATTCAGGGTGTCTTGCCTGCTTTCTTGGGGCCAGACACACAACAGATAGACCTGCTGTCCACTTACTTAGAGACCTTGTGAGGCAGGTGTTTTCATCCCCTGTTATCATAGATAGGAAAGTTGAGGCTTCACACATTAGAGTCCTGGCAGTGGTGCTGAGAATCTTTTGAGAGGCCTGGGATCTGTGCTCTCATCTCCCATTTTTTGTTATCTCCTTTATCATGGTGCATCTGCACAGGGCAGGCAGCCCCATGCACTGTCTCCAGGGTCTCTGGTGTTCACATGATGCCATGGAAGCAGTAGTATGTAGTGGTTAGAGCATGATATTTGAAGTCACGCAAAAATGGAGTTCAAATCCTGGTTCTGCTTCTCATTAGCTGTGTGAACTTGTATAGTAATTTTATCTCTCTAAGCTTCAGTTTCCACAACTGTAACATTGGGATGCTTGTCTCAGATGGTTATTGCAAGAGTGGCTCATGCCTTTAATCCCAGCACTTTGGGAGGCTGAGGCAGGATAATTGCATGAGGCTAGGAGTTTGAGACCTGTCAGGGCAATGTAGCAAGACCCCACCTCTAAAAATAAATAAAAAATTGTCTGGGCATGGTGGTACACACCTGTGGTCTTAAGTACTTGGGAGGATGAGGCAGTAGGATCACTTGAGCCCAGGAATTCCAGGTTATAGTGACCTACAATTGTGCCACTGCACTTCAGCCTGGGTGACAGCAAGATCCTGTCTCTTAAAAAAGAAAAAAAAAAGTTATCTGCTATTATTACTACAATTACTATTAATATTACTATTACTTTGATGTTTTGATTTGTGCTTTGATTTGATACAAGTCCTAAATCTTGCATCAGATTTTGGCTTAGCTGTGGTATTCCAAATCATGAAGAATCATAAAGTCCTCTTGGTCCTTGAGGTGACTCTCACGGCATTAGGAAATGTGGGGTGGAGCCATCGGGAAGAAATCTACCTGTCCTCTTCCTGTGAAGCCTGGTTGACCCTGCTGAGACCTTCCAGTGTCATCCCCACTGGTTTCTAGGCTCCTGTTACTGCCCCAGTTAGAGTCACTAAAAGGGAGTTATCTATTTCACTTTCCTCAGAAACCTCCAGGTCATAGAACCATCAATTTTGAGAGAAAGGGGAATAAGTTGCAGGGTTGCAGCACAAGATACTGGCATAAAAAACCAGCAGAGGTTGGTTTGTTGTCTTATTCATTCAGTAGATATTTGAGTACCCTGTGCCAAATGAATGCTGTACTGAGATTCAGTAGTGAGGCCACCCAGCCCCACCTAGTGACCTAGAGACTGCCTGCCATCTGTGTGGCTGAGTTGCAGAGGAGTAGCCAGCTTCTACAATGTGAGCAGTTCAGTGCTCTGTTCGGGCAGCCCAGGGGGCTGCGGATCACACACAGAGGTGCCTTGAGTGCAGAGGGACTGCGGACAGGGAAGGCTTCCCATGGGAAGTGTCTAAACTGGGATTTGATAGAGGAGTAAATGTTAATCAAAGAAGAATGAGGAGGAATGTTTCAGGCACAGAAGGAATAGCATGGACAGAGTTTTGGGGGTCAAAGAGAACGTGGGTTGTTGCAGGGTTAAAATGTAGTTAATTGATAGCTCGAATGGAACATGTAGGGTCAAGTGTGGCCATAATGAGACTGCAAGGCTCAGCAGGTGCTGGGGCACAGAGGTCCTGTGAGCTGGGCTCTGTGAGGTAGACTTGGCCTTGACCTGGGAACCCCTCCAGCATGTTAAGCAGGGGAGGGATGTGACCAGGACATCCCTTTGGGAGGTGACTATTGAGGCAATGTGAACAGATTGGGCAGGGCTCAGGGGAGGAAGGGAGGCTGGTCAGGACACGTGACCATGTTGTAAGGAGAAATCGTTGAGGTGTGAGAGGAGGCAGAGGAGTGGGGAGATGTGAGAGAGACCCAGGAGTGCAAGCGGAGAGGACTTCGGTGTTGCCTGAATGGCAGAGGGAGGGAAGTGGGAGGAGTCTAGCCTGCAGCCTGGGTTCTTGCCTCTGCTGCAGGTGGACAGAGATGCTACCTACTGACCTGGAGACATTTTGAGGAGCAGACCCTGAGAGTGGGAGGTGGATACAACTCTGGAAAGCTCCAGAAGCTTGGGGAGAAATCCCCTGATGTTCTGTACGTGGTTTGCTATCCATAGCGAGTCTGGCCTTCCTTTAGTCACCTCAGTCACTGTGATTGAGTGTGTGACTTCCTATGGGGGCTGCACATTAGAACCACCTGGAGAGCTTTTAAAATATCCCAGTGGGAAGGCGACACCCCAGCCACTGAATCAGCACCTCCTGTGCTGGGCCAGGCATCAGTGTTGAAAAGCCTCACAGCATCCCCGGCCATCAGCCAAGGTGGAAAACCACTGCTTCTGCCAACCCCTGTGTTTGGCAGCTCACAGAGAGGATAAGTGGGGAGGAAGGGTGAGGTGGTAGTTAATAGCTGGTGTTTTATTCTCTAGAAGGTGGCATCTGGATGTTCATGGAGGCCTGCCAGCTATGGTGGAGGAAGGGGGCTGGCATTCTCAGAAAGATGGCTGGACCTAATTAATTTGGAATTTGTGATACTCGGACAAGGCTGGGCCTCAGGCCAGTATAATTTGTACTTTCTCTGAAATGAAGGTTTACATGCTATAAGCTATAAGATGGGAATGGCTTTGTTTGGTGTGCCAAGGAGACATACCCTTTCAGGGTTCGTCCATCTGTTTTCTACACGGAAATTAATGATTACACAGAAATTTTGCTTGTTCAGAGCAAGTTCAGGTCCCTTATCAGGATATAGTTAATCATAATTGAAACTTTAATTAATTTGTTTACATTTACATGATAGGTAATAACTTTCAGTGGTTTAAAACACCACCTCAACATACAAATTGGCTCAATGGTGTAAGTATTATCTTTTTAAATAAATGGGATCTATTTAATACAGGGGGGTCACTGATCTTAGCAGGAGTCTGCTCTTTACACACAACATGCCTGCAACTCAAGTTTTCAAATTACATTGATTTTTTTAAAAATCACTCTTCATATGTGAGACTAATAAAATTACATGCATTTAAATATTTCATAATTATTTTTTCTGGTTGCAATTGGTCTCCCTTCACTTGGGCCTAATTGGGAAGATTCAAATATGCAAGAATTGCATTATTGAAATTTAAAACATATCCACAAAGACTAGTGTTTCCCTCAGTGTTCCTGGGACATCCCACTGCCATAAACCTCAGGAAATGGACATGATGGAAGTGTGTGCCTTTTATTTGTTCTGTATGCCAGGTATCATACCAAGCACTTTGCATCATTATTGCAAGTCATTGTGACCATCCTTCAAGGTAGGTGCAAGTGGTCTTGTTTTATGGCTAAGGAAATGGACTTGGAGAAGCTGAGTAGATTGTGCAAGGCCACATAGCTGGTGAATGCTAGAGCCAGAATTTGATCCCACGTCTGCTTCAGAGCCTGCCCTGTTGACAGTATCTTCTCTGCCTTTAACTCCCTGGTACTGACCTATTCTTTCTCTCCTAGATACTGAAAAGGCTCCTCTTGGCTAGCTCAATTTGATAATTTTGCTAATAAAGTTAAGGTTGTGGATGGTTTTGAGTCTCAGGAGACAACACATGTCTTGGCCAGAGTACAAATGAAGCATCATATGCCAGTTCATATCCCCAGAAGAAAAACCCAAATGAAGAGCATATTTTTGGGAAAGAAACCTCAGACTCAGTTTTGTTTCCCCCCTGGGAAAAGCACAAGCCAGTGGGTTACTTCCCTCCACGCCAGCTTGGATGGACTGACCAACACAGACAGAAAGTCCCCAAGAAGAAGGAGCTCTTTGTGGTGGTGATGACCCTTTTATCAGCCAGAGGGGCAATGGCAATGCTATTCATTTTACATATTTCCTAGGAACATAAATCCATCTTTCTCAGGACCCCTCAAGCTGTTCTGAAACTGCAAGGCAAAGGAATTTCTTTGCAGAAATGCAGAACATGTATTAATCTTGGCCTTGGATGTCATCCTGGGGTTTTTATTGAATTTCACCCTTTGGACCAATGTCACAGGCAATTACTCATTTGAAATTCTTGTGGATGGTAATCATGGCCGAGTGTTTGGATTTAATCACGAGTTTGCTCGCTGTTCTGCAGTAATGACATAGATCACTAGAGCACAGTCAGATTTCCTCCCACCTCAGTTATTCTACCCCATAGCCTCATGTCCTCTCCCATGAACTTAGTGAATTGTTGGGACCTTTTCAAAGGAATGATGGTAGGTGACTTTAAGAAAGAATATCTGGATGACCTTTCTAATGTTACGATAATTTGAAAATTTGATGCAATTATCAAAAATGTATACATTTCTTCCTATTGTTTGATGTGATTCTTTTATTTTTTTCTCATTTGTAATGCTTTCGTACTCAGGAAGTTGAGGTAGGTTTTTGATTTTTCAACTGTATGTAGACATAGCATCAAAATTGTTGCCAAATAAAATGTAAATTTCATTCTAAATCTTAAATCTCAGTAGTAAATATTTGTTTTAGTTCAGTGAACCAGTACCACACACATTTATTTTTCGTTGGTATATCCAAGGGATGCAATTTATCAAATGCATATAAACAGTCCATTTGCTGCTTTATCTTTTCTCATTAGTTACAGTACAAGTATGATGGTCAGTTATTATCTGTGTTTTACTGTAGGTTATTTATTGAAAGAGCAGAGCAAGTGACATTGTTATTTTCTGAATCATTTTGTCTAAGACCTGCAGGACTTTAAACCAAATGTCAGACCAATTTATCAAAGGATTGCTCTATTCAGGATGAAAGTGATTTAGAGTGTGTGTATAAACGTACACCCACCTGCACTTACACACACCAGTAATAGTTATGGGAATTTCACGGGGATACAGAGATGTTAATAAAACTGGAACTGGTTACTTATATTTGATGTAATTTAGCAAGGATTTACTGCATGCTTTTGAGTGACATCTTAGGGGATGTGCAGGTGAGTAAGACCCATCTCTGCTCAGAAACAGTGTAGACCCATGTGTGTGTGTGCATGGGTGATTTTTGCACACAAATGTATTAATGCAGACAGCTCCCAGTCCCTGTTGTACAGGGTTTTCTCAGGTGGTAAATATGGATGGAAGGCTGAGGAGCCTCAAGTCATTGCCCAAGCTGGGTCACTTCATTCAGAAGGATTCTCACTGGGGCTCCTCACCAGAGATGGGGAGGAGATAGCAAATTATTTGTCCAGAGATGTGAATGAAAACGGCTCAGAGGTAGGGTAGTTGTGTGTGAAGCTAGCTCTTTCCTCAATAAATGGAGTGTTTTGTTCCTTATAATAGTTTGATTAGCAGAGATTTCCGTTGCACGCAAAATTACAGGCAAATGTCACGTTATATAATGGATGCATTTACATAATGGTCTGGAAATCTCACTTTTCTGGTGACTTCTGTTATCATTTTGGGGACATTTCTGCCACCCACCAATTAGACCTTCTTCCTATTCCCCTAATCAAGTAGTGTGAAGATAAATGGAACCAGTTTGCACTGAATCCCTTTGAGAGCAGTTTGGCTGCAGTCCCTTCATTGATCTCTTTCTAAAGGTTGCAGTTTTGGTAAAGTGGGGTCTGCCTCCATCCGGGATCTACAAACTCAATTCTGATCCACTTAGTCTTGCAGGGAACTGCTTCTCCGTTTTGTGTGCATCTGCAATCGGCCCACAGACAACTCCAAAGTGACTGCCTGCCCTCCTTTTAATTTGCTTCCTTCTGTTTATGTCTCTATTGCTCCCTCCTGGTCAAGACAAATGAGGCTCCCATTTATTTTCTAGGATGGTAATTTGTATTAATATTATCTCAGGTACTCATCAGATGAAACGGCAGGGTTCAAACAGCTTAGCTAAAATATGTATGAAGGAGAAATGATCTGTTTCATGTGAACTAAATGTGTTTGATCTGTAGCATCTGAAGCTGTAGTATGTAATAAATTACATCATCATCTTCATAATTGGGTGCCAAGGCAATTAGGTATCCATTTGGTTCTGCCACCCCATCTTTTCCTCAGAGTCAGCTTTGATATTCCTTGGACATTAAATAGGCACCTCTTGAAAGGCAAATCCCTGGGGAATATTTGAGCTAAATTGCATCAGTCATTTTGGGGCTATGGTATAGTAAAAGAAAATTCAGGTTCTTTTTTAAAATGAGCTGGAACCATAGACTCTGCAGTTGGTTATGATCATCCATTATGAAGAGACTTAATCACCCAAATTATAGCAGGAATATTTTGGCATCATTTCATGTTAAGCAGACTTAAATATTTTATTGGAAGATGTGTTATGGAGTGGAATGCTCTTGGCATATTTATGGATATGAAAAACATATAGTAATATAACAAATATACTGTTTACTAATATATATATATAATGTGTATATATATGTATATACAAAACATTATTTTCCATCAATGCTTATCAGAATGGAATATCTCTAAAGTATTAATAGGTAAATTCCTCTGCACCAGCCATCAAGTGCCAGTAATTTAACAGGATTTAACACTATGTTAGTGGAATATTTAATAAGTGAGATAAATGGAGAAATACAGTTTTATCTATGTTGATCAGCTGTAGAAAATAAAACAATAACTGGAGGCTTAGTTGCTACCAGTCTCTGATTCTTCCTTTCCCACTAACACCAGCCCTCCTCCCTCATCCCGGACGTGGATGATTTGTCACTTACCATGATCTTTATGTTGACTTTCTTTAGACAGAGTCTCACTCTGTCTCACCCAGGCTGGAGTGCAGTGGCTTGATCTTGGCTCAGTGCAGCCTCTGCCTCCCAGATTCAAGCGATTCTCCTGTCTCAGCCTCTCTGGAAGTTGGGACTACATGCATGTGCCACCACACCCAGCTAATTTTGTATTTTTAGTAGAGATGGGGTTTAACCATGTTGGCCAGGCTGGTCACAAACTCCTGACCTCAGGTGATCCAACCACCTCAGCCTCCCAAAGTGCTGGGATTACAGGTGTGAGCCACTTTACCTGGCTGTATTGACTTTTTGTGAGAGTTTCTGCTGCCCTGGAATACTGCATGACTGTAGACCTAAGTCAATATGCTTAAGTTTGAGCCTCTGTTTACATTTATAGGTTCTTTCAGATTTTAACAACCCCTAAAAAAGGGTCGAATAGTATTCATTCATGAAATGTTACAGTGAAATGGAATCAGTCTTTCCTCATACGGGTCAGTTAGAATTCACAGCAAAACTGTTCTCTGCCCTGTCCAGAAGAGTCCTGACCTAATTATACTCTTCAGTGTAGCCCATAAAATACACATGTAGTAACACTGCCATCCTTCATTCCTCAACCTGTAGAATGCATTAATGGGATTTAATAAATGACTGTATTTAGATATGCATCTTTCTGTCTGGGTTTATGTTTTAAAAATTAACTGTTGCTGGGGTCCTTGCAAGTCTTTTAAAAAGCTTTATCATTAGATGATAAAATTGCCACTCAAGAGGCTAACTCAGATAGATATGCCTCACCTGATAAGTTTGATCTCTCCAATATGTCTTTAACCACAGTTTGAATTTTAACAAGCCATAACTTTACTGGGGCAGAGGGAAGGTCAGAGGCAAGGGCTGTTAATGTCCTGCACTTTGTCAGTTTCAGGGCTTAAGTCTGGGGCCCCACAGCACTGGGATAGTGCAGGGGCAGACACACTGCTTCACAGAGTAGAAGTGATAAAATTATTGACAGCATAGTGAGTCATGGGTATGTTTGTTTTAGGACAATGTAAAATAGATACTATATGTTTTTATTTAGATAGAAAATAAGATTTTTTTTTAAAAGCCTGGTTGTGCTACCTGAGTCTTAGGCCCTGGAGAAATGCCCAGGCTTGGCATCTGTAGGTGTTGGTTCAGGACCATGGACAGCTATCCTTATGTTCTTTGAGCACCCCAATCGTTAAGTGGGACTCATGGATGAACAAATTTTCAGGAGGTGAAGTTCTAGAAGGGACATTGTTTTTCTTTTGTCTTTTCTCTTTGGCTTTCTTCACTTGAGTTTGGGCTGTGCCTCACCGGAATTCTCCCAGATGCAGAGTGACTTAATTGATGCAGCCCAGCCTGCTTGTACTCACTGTGTGTGGAAGCCCTTGAACCTAGCTAGGACAGTGTGCAAGAGCGCTCATGTATGCTTCGGCACTTACTCCCTGACCTGGACTGCAGCAGTAACTGCTCAGAGCCCCTTCCCCCATGCTCAGTGACCATCCCCCAAGTGGGCTCTGGTGCCTAGAATCCTTCACACGTGTTCACGATCTTGGCCCCTGATGTGAGGTTTCCCCCCTCGGCTGCAGCCAAAGCAGTGACACCTTAGGTTTTATCATCTCTGGCTCATCAGTTATTGCCTTGGCAATCCACTTTCCTAAGGCAGGGCAAAAGCAATCAGATCCAGAGAATCATTTTTCTTCCCTGCTTGGCCTGGCTGGGCAAGTGGTTGTTTGAAGGACTCATTTTGCATAATGAGTTTTCACTCAAGGTGTACTTTCACATTTTGGCAGCAATTAGGCAGTATTGTTACATTTGCAATGAGTTTTAAATATTCTAATGCAGATAACTACTTTTGGAGGCCTTATACTTAAAACTGTGATTTTCTCTAGGAAATATGTAAAAATGGCAATTACAGTTAACCTGAAAACGTGACAAGGTCCAGACAAATGCTTCAAATTCCATCCAAGTTATAAAGAGTTATAAAGTATGTTGAAATCATTAGGGAATATCCAGTTCTTGAGACTTGCTCAAACCTTTCTTTGACATCAAAGAGAATGTGGCCTGTGAAATTAAAGTTAAAGGAACTTGTCTTTGGTTCCAGCCCTTCCCTGTTGGACACACAGCCTAAGCTTCCAAGGGCTTTCTCTATTAGAACAGTATGTTCAAGTAGAAAATATTTCACAAGATTCCACATTGCCATTAGACGTGATGCCGTCTTCTCTATGTGGAGAGAGCATTGATAAACCGCAGTTAGAAGGATGAAAGGTTTGATCTTTTTTTTTCTCCGCTGGTGGGAATGAGTTCATCTTGGGTTATCTCTTCTCCTTCCCTTGAGAATAGCAGAATATGTTGGTAACATGGTTATCTGAGGCTAAGAACATTTTGGTCGTCAAACCTAGAAATTGGGTGCTAAATTTCCTATCTACTATTCAACCTTTAACTTAAAATCATTTAACAGTGGCTGCTGAGTTTCTGACAGCACAATTCCAAAAGTTTGAGATTGTATTTAAAATTATAAATGGGGAGGGAGATTACAGAGAATTTTCTCAGTGATATTTCATGGTATAGAGCTCAAAGACTTCCTATCCAGCTAGGTGAGAAGGCCAGTTTTTCTATAAAATTAAAGCTAGAGCAAAGTGGGCAATTCTTTGAAACTAAAAATAATTTAGTGCTGAATCCTCAGGATCCAGAGGAAGCTGTTTATTTCCTAATGCTTTGGAAGGTGGAATCACTGGCCAAGAAACAATATGTTCTGATTTTACTCTAAATCTAGTTTCCTAAAATCTATTTAAGGGCTTAGGTGAACTCAACAAGGATATAATAAAGCTACATAATTGAATGACACTGAGGCCGATAAAATTCACAGGAGATCATGTCAGACATAAACTGCATCAGAAGACAGCATGGACAATAATTTAAACTAATTGTGCACTTCGATGTAAATTAGCTTTTCCAGAAGAGATGTTGAGGCTTCATTTTGGACAGCTTTCTGAAACTGCAGCATGCAGATTGCCTGTCAAAAACACATATAGCAAAGAAATTTAATATTAACTAAAAAGGGACAAATCCTGAAAGATGGTATGGGGATAATGTGCATGGATGACACCTGTTCAACTTGCAAACTGTTCAGTTTTGCTGACAGAGTGGGAGTGCCAGGAAACAATGGGGCCAAAGAGTGCTGATGGGGAGAATGAAGGGAGTAGACAGTGGCTGCTTGGAAGGAAAGGGTTATTAGGAATGGAGAAGAAGTTAATATCGCTATGAAGAAGTAAGTAATTGAGATCCTTGCAGTTTCAAAGCAATTAATTGTCTAGCCTCAGAGCATAAATTAATGCAACCCAAATGCCAGAAAGACTTGGTTATGAAGAGACCAGATTGGCCAGCCTTTGTTTTTTCATCTTTCCATACCCAGAACAAATGGTATTAAGCTAAATGTATGCCTTTGGTTAATTCTAACATTTGAAAGTCCATCTCTTTTTAGGTTTTGTGAGTATTGAAAAACTGGAACTGGGCACCACAAGATGCATGTCTCTATGTAAAAGAAATGTTGATAGTTGAATTATCAGCTGTTACAAACATAGAGGTTTAATCATAACTAAGAGCAGCAAGGCATCACCTACAGTATAAATGATAGCAAATACACCTTGCACTTAGAAGGCATCTGGTTTTATAAATCAAACCAGGAATAGCAGTGCTGTTTCCATACTGGGATGAAATGTTTTTACTATTCTCAGAATTTAATATGTACAGTTTGAAAGACAGGAATTTGAAAAGTAAATTGATATTTTTTATTGCATATTAATGCCTGATTTGGGAAAAGTCTCTAAGCTTTCAGTGTTTTCCTTTGTGTTTTGGGAGGTGAAAAGGAAGGCAGGTTCTTATGCAGTTAGGTGAGAAGCTTCTTGAACTCTGATCTTTGTTTTCTATTTTTTTCCTTATATAGGATGATTATTTCAGAAACTGGAATCCCAACAAGCCCTTTGACCAAGGTAATGGATGCAGTATTTCTTGCTGTATAGTCTGTGGTAAATGTGGTTTCATTTTTCCTTCCTTGCATGCTGAGTTAATGTTCCCACAAAGGCCAGCCAGCTGTGTTATTTTATTAACTTTGGGGACTGAATTGACTGGGGTAGTAGAAATTATTTTATCCAATTGGCAATTTGTCTAAGGTTATGTCTGGGACTGATTTAAATAATTTCTCTTAATTGACTTGACCAGCATAATCATTGATTGATTTTGTTTTTTAAAAAAGTAAAATTTGACTATCAAATTAACATGGTGGATCGTGGGGCTGAATGCAGTGCCTTCATTCATGGAGCTGACTTTGCCTGGAGATGCTTCCCTAATTCACATGAGCCATAAACATGAAACTTTCTTTCTAGAAAAAGGTTAATCCTGGGAGACTTTCAAGCGCATTGCTCTTTCATTTGTTAAATAACTTCATGGTTTCTAAACAGAAGCCTGTTTCAGAGTCAGTTCGGTGACTACGTGGGTTTAAGCATGGCCCACAGAAGACTTTCTTCACCTCCATCCCCCAGCAAGCACCAAACCAGTCTCATGATAGCTGTTGTAAATCACTAGCAGTGTCCTCCTGTGAGTTATTTAAGACACAATGAAGACCTGCCATGAATCACATCCCTTCCCCCATTGTTCCGTGTGTGGTACTGTTGAAAATGATGGTAGATTGCACTTCGTGTGTGTATGCAATTAATGCCAAAACACAATGGAACAGTATTCCTACCACATCTCAAAGTGTCCATGCTTCTGATAATCAGCTTCAGTTCTGTAACATGAGTATTCTTTGTGATCATGTTGGTCAATTTGATATGAAGAAATCGAGGGAGGCAATGACATGTAACGTGGAAGAAGGTGCTCCTTTCTGCCCTCTGCTCTGTCAGTTTAATGGGTCACTACCTCTGGACTCTGGTTTTCCCATAAGCAAAAATAGGGTTAAAGTTTCCATATATACATTTATCATATGCCTTGAAATAATGTAACATTTTCTTCATTCATGCATGCATACATTCATTCTCAAACATTTATTGAACTTTCGCTGCATGCACAAACACCAAGCCAGGTACTGGGGCTAGAGCAAAAATGCCATGGTGCCTACAGGAGCCCAGAGTGGGGAGTAGGGAGATAAGTCAGTCAACAATTGCAGTGGGATCTGTTAATGGCTGTGATGCAGGTGTGTTCATGGAAGCATGTGAATCTATAGATGGAGAAATGTGTATGTGTGTGTAAAGGGCAAAGTGTCCAGCAAAACCTTCCTTCAGAGGCTCTGCCTGGACTATACACATCTTAGTAGCTTTAGAGTGGTAAAGGAATTGCTCCTTTCAGTTCGAACAATGACTGAATCATCACAATATTTCACCCAAAAGCATATGAAGGCATTTGTAATTTAGTTTAGAAATGTTCTATTAAAAGCGATCAAAAATTTTAAAACTTTTTAAGAGGATAAAACTTTATCTATGAAGAATACTGGTAGTTAAACAGCAACCAATTCCCTATCTGTGCCGGATGAACAAGCCCTTCTGCAAACAACCCTACCAGGCTTTTGCTTGCAAAGGTAGCTCAACTGACAGTCTCTGTGAACTGATTCTTTTTAGCCAAGAACTAGAAATAGGTTCTTGTGATACAAGGATCAAATCTTGCCTAAATAACTGTCAAAATTACTCTTTCCCAACGCTTGCAAACCAATACAAACACTCTCCCAAGGGAAGACATTTTTACTTTTACTAATGCACATTGGAGAAGGAATATATCAAGGTAGGTGTCATTTGCCACTTAGGATATAAATGATAGCTTCCCTTAGTTTGGGAGTTAACACAGAAATTTTGAGAACCACAAAAACACAGTCTTTAAATCTGAGTAGGTAAACAGTCCGAACAAGGATTTTTCTCTCCTAGGAATGATGGCAGCTATGTCCAGCAGAGCCCCATCCTGTTCCTTCTTTTTCTAGCTCTGCAGGATTGAAAACTGGGTCTGCTTAATCTTCCCAGAAAACCTTATGACTTTATGGGATATAATTAAGGACCTTAGCCAAGTAGCCCCACCTTGTACCTCAGGGGTAGCTGCTGTTGGCTATTTATATACAGAACCATGGGGAACGCAGGCAGAGCTGAGAATAGCCTTCACTTAAAATATCAGCCCCAGCAGATGTCATCAATTACATTGTGTGCAGCTCAATAAAAATGGGAGGTTACTCTATCAGCACTGACACCACTTGGTGAAATATAAACCACAGGCATGGAAGATGTAGAGCATTTAATCTTCCAGAAAATAGGAGAATTACTGAACTCAAGTGGAAGTTGTCAACCAAAGAGAGGAGTCATTTCCTCTCCTGAGCTGAAAAAAGAATCAAACATAGTTAAAATAGTTTTGTGGTTGGGGGAAAGTTTTAGTTTGTAGAAACAACTTGTTGAAGAGTGTCTTCAGAGTTTCAGATAACAAATATGGTTTAGGATGAGGATGGAAGGGGCTTCACAATGGAGGTGGGTGTGAGTAGGCTTGGAATGTAGAGGGAGAGGAGGGGAAGGAAGGCCCAGCACAGGGAATTCTGGTAATAGTGTAGTCAGAAAGGCGGATTTGAAAAGGGTTGAGGGAACATTCCATATCAATCTGCCGAGTTTGAATTTTGTTTTCTTGGCAGTGGGGTGCTATAGAAAGTCTTTGAGTAGGGGAGTGACATGATGAGGGCAGTATTTTAGAGGATTTGGTTTGGTGACTCAACAGCTATAATTAGGAACCCAAAACATACTTGCTAAATGATGTCGCTCCCATAGACTCTTGGGTAACTTCGAGGCATCATTCATTGCCTCAGAGCCCTGGGCTCTGGCTGTCACTGGTGGTCGGGCTTATTAATTCACCTCTCCAGCTAGCTTGACTCTGAAATGCCCATGCACCCAAGCACCTTCTGATTGTCATGTTGGTATGGTGAATAGTTAGAAGACTCAAAGTATTCAAGAAATAGTTACTTAGCTGTAATTTCTCTCTCTGCTTAAAGATACTTACTGAACTTTGAACAATAGGGCTTCATGGAGTGAGTGCTATCATCATGTAATTGACTCTAAGGCAGTTAGAAGAAAAGTATCTCACCTGGGGCTCTCCAGTGATGCGACTCAGAATGTCTTTAACTTGTTGTCTTTAAGCGAATCATGAATGCTTCTGTCAGTGGAGTATAATGGCCATCAACATCAGACTTTTCTGAGATTAGGGTAAAGTCGCATAAATAGTCTACTCTTTTGTCTTGTAATGATTTAATGCCAAATCTCCTCACAGAAAGGACAGACAGGAGTTCAGAATTGAAGGTAATGATTAACTCAGGTGAGAAATTTCCCCTGTGAAGTCTACAAAGAGATGCCCTGCAGAGAGAGTTGGGCAGGCTGCACAGTTGGAGAGAATCATGGGCCAATGCAAATGGGTTTCTTACTTGCATAGTCAGGAGAAATGAAGGCCCTGGATGGAACTTCAGAGGGCTGGCTGCAGGCACTCAGAGGTGATTTCAGAGTTTTTGGTTGCCTCTGCCACTTTTCCCTGCCAGCATCTTCCCTTAACCTGGCTCCTGACAAAGCTGGGAGCACATATGAGGTTAGTGTTTCTCAATGGGGATCTGGGTCAGCAAGATGCTTCCCCAAGAAAACCATTCATGGTCAAATAAGGGACACACATATACCCTCATCTCTTGGAGATTCACAGTTCTCGCTATCAAAAGTTCTGAGGAGTCATTCGGTAAGGAAGCCCATTTAACCTACCATTTTCTGTATTTGCTTGTGACCATATTTTCAATTTTTTTCTGCTACACATCTGTCAGGCACTCAGAGGAGGTAATGTATTTGGCAGGATACACTTTGGTAAGTGCAGTCTGGGATCTTAGGGTTTGAAGTCAGATTCTCCAAGTTTAGAATTTGACTCTGTCAGTTACTAGCTGTCTGATCCTGGGCACATAACTTAACTTCTCTGATTCTAAGCCATCCTATCTGGAAATAGCAATAATGATAAGTACTTTCAACAATAGCACTGAGAAGATGAAGTGAATTAATATGCCTGGCATGTAGGAAGTGCCTGACAAGTGATCAGTAAGTCACTGATAGTTTTTGTGCTCTTCCTATTTAGTAGCCTCTCCTAGTGGCTTTCTTCCCATCCCAGTCTGGTTTTATTCCCTTCTCCTTTTCTTCTTTTCTGGTGGCCCTCCAAGTTGTGATGCTCTGAAGCTCTCGGAGCTACAATGACACTGGCTTGTCTTACCTAGTAGTGGGTCATCGTAGTGGTACCCTCCAGATCCCCATTATTGGAGCTGAAGAGGTTCAGGCTCTTAATGTGTTCATTCTTTCTTTCATTTCATAAGGAGTTACCAAATACCTGATGTTTAAGTGCACTGAACTGTATAATAGGGATGACACTAAGGAAGACCTCTCTTAGGGGATACTCCCAGTTATCCTAAGAGACATCCACCCAAGGACCTATTGGGGTAGGGAAGTGAGAAGGGTTGGTTTGGGTAGTAGGGAAATCCTTAATATGTCAAGTGTTTATATAGGTGACACAGGTCAGTTTAGTTGAGGTGACTTTTTTTGCTACACCTTGGCTTTATGTAGTCTTTGCCTTTGGTATGTGGACTAGGCTCCCTGATGCTGTACAACCAATACTTGCTGGTAGCAATTACCTTCAATGCAAATAATAAAGGTGTTGTCACAAAGATTGTCTTTTATGCCTTCAAGTGAGATGTCTTGATGAGGGTCTGGAGGAGAATGAAATAATTTATTGAACCACAAAGCTTTTGTAAAAATAAAATAAAGGTAATGCTTTGGGGATTCATTGAATAGGGGATGAACATACAGCAAAGTGAATTCTAACAAGGTGTTTCAAAGCTTCCTGACTAGACATTTTAGAAGAAGAAATGTAAACTTCTTTTTGGTACTTTTGATGAACAAAAGAGTTTTTTGTGCACTGGAGGATTGGGAAGGTAATTTATGTATATAACCACTATACTATTTTAGAATAAAATTCTGATTACATGAAGATGTCTCGAAGTGATGGAACACTAACAGGTTCTCTGCTGGAGCCATGGTGCACTCAGGAAAAAACCCATCAATTTATTTGGCGATGAAGATCCACTTGAGACAAATCATTGTAGGACAAATGGCAGAAGAGGTTTAGCATGGAACTTTCCTGAGACAAGTGGGTTCCTTTAATGTGGAGTAAATGAATGTTCTAGATAAAGTGTATAGATACTGGTTTTAAAGATAATGCTTTTTATTCTGGAGTGGATACTAATCATTCTTCCAGAGCAGACTGGCTGTAGCTAAACCTCAGATGATACTGGAGATCTTCAAAACAGCATATGAAACTTGTAGAAATTGATCTCCCTATAAAAATAAAGCTCAGAGAATCAGGGGCCCCTTTTACTCATGCTGTTCTCCTGAATAGAAGAAAAGAAAGACCTCGTCCTTTGACTTCCAGTCTATTATACCAAGATCCTGACAATCTCAAATTCTGACCAAAGCCCCGAACTGTTCTAAGGCAAAGATTCTAAAACCTAAAAGGAGGGAGTTCTTGTGCTCCAGCTGTGTTTCTAGAACCAGATCCCAATGGATTGTCACAGCATTTGTGTTTTGCCAAGGTCTTAAAGGGTACCTGGGGAGTCAAGATTGATTATTTCTAAAAATCTTCTATTGAAGGGGGAGTTTTCTTTCTCTAGATTAATCTGAAAATTTACATAATAGGCTTAATAGAAAGCTTAAGTCCCCATAGCTTTCTTCTTAATGTGTAGTTTAGCCTCACCCCAAAAGAGCCTCTGATTAGCATTTATAGGGCCTTGAAAATTTTTCAGTTTTTCAAGAATTTGTTCACCTTATCTGATCCCTGGAGCTGTTGATATTTGCAGGCAGCTGGCCTCATTTGTGGAAAGCATCTTAATACTTTTCTCCTGGCTCTGTCATGTTTGGTCTGGTTGGTTTCTCCCTCTCACCTTTGCCTTTTCCACATAATTAGGAATATGTTTTCCCTAACAGCAACCACTCATCTTATTCACGTTAACCTACTGTCTGCCCCAGACATGAATACTTAGCTCCAGCCTAATTAGTCTCTTCCCACTGCCATCTTTTCTTCTGTTTGATTGTAACAATAAAATAGTTATATTAAAATTTTTTTTGAAGTATTTATTTTTAAACATTCTAATTCAGTACTCTAGGGAAGAAACATAAAGCTGTTAATTCAAACATTAGTGTGCTCCTGCTTTAACTCAGTCTCTCTGCCTTGATGTTTGATTAAATTGTTTTCCCTTTTGTCTTTGTCTGCCTTTGCTTGTTTATTTAGGAGAAATAAAACATCAAATATAAAATTTAAATCTCATGGGTGCCCCTTCTTCTTTCCCTTTTTCTTTTCTCTAAAGGAGACCATATTATTAATTTACTTTTCTGTTCATGCATGCCCTTATGTTTTTATGTTGTGTATATGTATGCAGGCAATGTTACATTATATGTTTTGCAATAGAAATTAATGTTTCCCTCTGTAATCTGTTTATTCTACTTAACATTGCTTTTGAGGTACCTGTTTTATAGTTGTAAATCTAATGAACTCTTTTATATTGTGCTATTCTGTTGTATTAATATATAACAATTAATTCAATTATTCCCCTACTGATGGATGATTCTCTTGACTCCATCTATTTTGCTCTTGGGGCTGCTTTTTCTTAGTATTTTTAAATGTAAATTGCTTGACCTGAAGAGTGTGGGATGCCAGGAGGAGGGCTGAGGTGGGATATGGCTCTGCCATTGTTAAATTGTGCAACTTTGGGCGAATCACATAGACTTTCTGGACTTCACTTCACCTATCTCTGAAATAAAGAGGGTGGAGGTCCTTGGCAGCCATGATAGTTAAGTTCAGGCAGAATAGTTTTCTGTATATGTTTTCTCATAAAAGAACAATGAAAAATTTGAAGCACGATGCTGTTATTTCAAAGGTTACAGTTTATTTAGCTAATGAGGTATGAATATACTGTAACTGAAATAAAACCAATGGAATTAAATGGGCCTTTTAACCATCAGGGGTGGAGAGGGATCAGAATAAAAAAGCAAAAAAGGCCGAACAAGTCTCTTCCCAGAGAATCCCATGGGACACTGTGAGCTATGGAGGAAGGAGCAAGAGTTGAAAGGTCTCAAGTTCAAATCTTACCTCTCCCATAAACTTACTGTATACATTTGAGTCATTTGACTTATCTAGCCTTTGTTTTCTTAAGTGTAGAGTGGGGCTAATCACAGCTGTCTTGTAGGGCATTTGTGGAGAGATCATGTTTGCAAAGGGCCAAGGAGTGAGTATGTGGTATGTTCCCTACAAAGGGTGTTTTTCCTGCTTAGTAAGTTCTGCCAGGAACTGTATGGGCTCCATTTCCTCACCGAGTGCTGGAATCAGCTATGAGTGTGCATTCTATGAGTGTGCTCTTTGACTTCTCGAAGAGCTTCAGGACTCTGCGCCCCTAGAACCAATGAGCAAAAGCCATTCTGGGTTGTTGCCACCGTTTGGAGGGAATCATAGCGAATGATGAATGGTGGTAAAATTCTCCCTGCAATTATGGGGTACTGTGGCTTTCTAATACTGTGTTTAAGAAGTTCTTTCAGCATGAACAAATCCATTTTAAAGACATGTTTACTACCTTTCCCCAAACTCATATAATGTAGTGTTCGTTTTATAAAAAGGAAAAAAAAAAGCTTCCTGTTAATCCACCTGCTAGAACAACAGTCCCTGAATTAATTATATTGTATTTGTCGAGTCCTAATGAACCAGCCTTGGTTTGGGAAAATTCTCAATAGGGAAAAAAAAATGTCAGCTGAATTTTAAAATTAATCAATAATGGTGTTAAATTTTTCTCATTTGAGAACATAGAGTGGATTGTTGTGTTTTCCCAATCAAGAGATGGCTGCTTAGAGAAAAACTGCAGGCATCACCTGCTTCCCCTACACCTTTCAGGTCCGAGATGGGAGTTTGGTTGTGTCAAGTTCCTCAGTTGTACTATGTAGCAATTAACTGCTGGAGACCTATTAAATGTTTATTCTGCCCCAGAAACCATGCCTGGTGAAAGGCAATGTGGTATAGTGGAAAGGCCCTGGGGCTTGCAGTCTTAGAAACTGGGTTTATTTCCCAGCTCTTCCCTCTAATAGCTATGTGTACCTAAGTGGGTGCCTCAGTTTTCCTATCTGTAAAATAGAAATTATAACATTTATTACACCTGTGGCATGAGGGGTAAAACTCCTGATTCAATCTCATAATGAACATGAGAAGGGCATGAAAGCTTTGGCAGGAGATAGAGTACTGCTATCTTCTTCTGGTGTTTCATATTTGGAATTATCTTAGTGATTTTAATGTCTCTACCTATTCCATCAGAGAGTGAGCTCATTGATCAGTTAATCATTGAGTCAAGAACTCACAGATCCCCTAGTACCTATGTGTTGGTTACAGGAAGGACGGCGGAGGGGAGTGTGACAGTGCTCTCCTCAGGGGGCTTGTGTTCTACAGAGCCAAGAGACACACATGAAATAAAATCACTGAGAGGATGTGTTTGAGGTACCCTAACAGAAGCTTGCAGAGCTGGGGCTCAGGCCAGGGATTAGTCAGCCCTTCCTGGTTGAAGGCCAGGAAAAGGATCCTAGAAGAGGTGACCTGGGGGCCCTTGTGAAGGTAGCAGGTGTTGGAGGTAGAAAGGAGGGGGAGCATCTAGTGAGGAGAAGTGTTTTCTGATGGTTGATCCCTCAGTGCTGCAAAAGTGAAATGTGATCATGCTTTAGTCCTTTGGCGCTGCTATTCTAATACCATTGAATGAGTGGCCAAAAAACAGTGGAAATTTATTTCTTACAGTTCTGGAGGCCAGAAGTTGGAGATGAGGATGCCAGCATGGTTGGGTGCTGGTGAGGGCCCTCTTCTAGGTTACAGATAGCCGTCTACTTGCAGATGGTGTCCTCATGTTTGGGGAAAGAGAGCTCAAGAACTCTCTGGGGTTCCTTTGATAACGGCACCGATCGCATTCAAGAGCGTTCACCCTCATGACCTAATCACCACCCAAAGGCCATACCTCCTAATGGCACCACACTGGAGATAGGATTTCAACATATAATTTTTTGGGGGACACAAATACTCAGTTCATTAAAGATAGGATGCTTCTTTTAAAAATACTTTTGTTGAGAGCTGGGAAGGAAATGTCAATCATTACTTTAGTAGGCTGTTTCACTTTTTCCCTTTGTCTCTCAAGTCTAATTCTGCTCGGCACCTTGAAACACTCAGAGCAGGATTGTAGGTTGCAAGATGGGCTTGATGCAGTAACACTGGGAGTGGTGGGGACTGGGACAAAGTAACACCCATGCCACCTGCAGAGAGCAGCCCTGACCCAGCTCTAGCTAAGGATGTTATGAGGGCTTGGGTCAGCACTCTCTTCAGATTGCTCAAAAGCAGCTGGTAATGAAGATTTGTTTTTGTGTGTGAAACCTAGTTTTTCAGTGCTGGAAAATCAATTATTAAAAAAATACAGTGAGAGGGTAAATGTGCCTTTGGGCTGTTTGTGGCTTCTCTTCTTGTCTTTTGCTTATGTCGTGCGTGTCCTGGAGGTTGATGTGTCTTTGGGGTCCCTCTGACTTGGTGCAGCTGCATAGCCCTCGGGGTGGAGGCCATGCCTTGCAGAGTCGGGGACAGGCTGCCTGAGTGGAAGTTGTCTTTGTTGGGACTGTGCTCAGAGACCACAGGAGGCCTGCTGTGGTTTGAATATGTCCCCGTTCCCCCACCCCCACCCACCTGCAAGCATGTAAACATGCGTTGGAAACCTAATCCTTGATGCAACAGTGTTGAGAGGCGGGGCTTAGGGGAGTTGTTTAGGTTATGGGGGCTCCACCCTCAGGAATGGAGCCATGCATATCTATTGTAGAAGGACTTGAGGGTAGGAGTCTGACCTCTTGCTCTTTCTCACCCTGTGATGCCTTCTCCCATGTCCCGAGGCAATGAGAAACCCCTCATGAGATGCAGCCCCTTGATCTTGGACTTCTCAGCCTCCAGAACCATGAGCCAAATAAATTTCTCTTCATTATAAATTACCCAGTCTATGATACTCTATTATAGCAGCACAAGATGGACCAGTACAAGGCCTAAAGCCACTTGTAATAAGCATGAGAGCCAGAATCGCTGTTTCTGTGTGGTCTCCTGCATCACCGGAGATGGGCTGGTTTAGTCTTTAAAAGAGGGAAATACAACCCATGCCCTCAAACATGCACACATACACAAGACTAATACTCAAAAATCCATACAGAATATGGTGCCCCCATGACTTAGGAACACATGCCAGTTCCCAAAGAACAAAAGTGGAAAACCCATGTGATCTCAAGGGTGATGATGTGAGGTGCTCAGTTGCCTTGCTGTCAGGAGGGTGTGGGCAGTTCCATGGACACTGGCAGCCTGGCCAGGAGGAGCTGCTCTGCAGAGGATGGGTGCTGTGTATAGTAGATGGCCCTGCACTGCTTTTTTTCTTCTTTGGCTCCAAAATTCATGATAGAAAGGGCTAGAGAAGGTGGAAAATGTCAGTTTGCAGTCATTGCCAAGACAATACAATCCCTAATTATGTGAAAAATTGTCCTCCTGGCCCACTGGAGCCGCTGTGACGTTCTAGTCCTGAATTTGCCCAGGGTTGTGCCACCCTCAGGCCCTTTCCCTGAACTCCACTCTAGCTCCCCCTTTTCCTTCCTCACATCAATATATGGCGATCAGTGCACTGAGTTCTCCTCCTGCGTTCACTTCACATCCATGAATGCTCAATTTCCCTGCAGGAACTTACTTGAACTGTCACTCAGTGGTCCTCGGATCTGCAACCAAATACATGGTAGCCTGACATGTCTTTTTTTTGTTTTTGTCTTTGCCTCATTCACCAAAAAGCAACTTACAGGCCTATATAAGTGTCAGGTGATAACACAAATAATGAAAATACTTGAGTATAAGAAAAAAATTGAGTATAAGTAAATTACATAAAGGCATAGCAAAGGTAGTACTCTATCACATGCATAGTAAGTTTTTGTACACTTCTGTAGCTGGGCTCAGAGCTTCCTAACAAAACAAAGAAGGAAGCACAGAGCACTATGTTCCCATAATATGTAAACAAGGCAGATATTCAGGAGAAATACAGGTATTCATAGTAGTGAATCCAGAGATGCCTTCCTCCTGTGGGTTTCTCAGAAGGGGGTTTATCAGGGTAGATCGTGTTTCTGTCAGTATCTGACAGTGAATACCCCAGTAAGCTTTTATGATTACTTCATCCAAGATCTTTCAGTATACAATGATGCTTAGTGCCAAAGTACAGTTCTATAAATCAACTCAATAATTCTGAGTGGACAGTCTTCTAAAGGGCTGGCTTGATACACAGATGAAATTGACAATATCAGGAAGAATGGTTGGCCTGCATCTCCATCAGGGAATACTCTGATTGTTTTGTTGCTGGTAACTGATTAGCACTGGGAACAGAGAGTTCTGGGCTTTCCTGGCAGGAACAAGGAGTTCAGATGATCTGGGCTGCCAATTAATGGAAGCATATGGTTCTTCTCTCTTCAGCCAAGTGGCAGGCAGAGCCAGTCTTGTTGGTGAGACATTCAGAATCCAAACCAGAGCTTTGATGCCTGACTGCATAGTTACCTTCCTTCCTGCTAACACTGTAGATTAGTTCAACCCCACAGGCCAATGAGGGATTAAGAATGTCAGCATTCTTCCCCATAGGCCACCAGGGCCAAGTGCAGTGTTAATGTGGAGCTTCACAGTGTAATGTGGGCTTTACGTGGGTGGTAAATGATTTCCTTGCACACATACATGCATATTTACATCTGTTTCTCAAATGTGTGTGGATGCTATCTGTTCAATAAAATCCACATCTTATTTAAAGACATTAGCAAATCCATATTAGATCTTGTTGTTATAAAATTCTCAGCAACTAACAGAACAATTAGCATGATAGCTATTTTTGGAGGGGTCAAGGGCAGGGGGAACGTATACATTTTTCTGACAGTGGAAAGGGTTCCTCATGGTGGAAGAATTTGGGTACACTACCACAGCACATACATGCAGGAGTTTGATTTTGTAATGTTTTCAAGCAGATATTATGAAGCAATCATAAAAAAAATACTAATAGAAACCCACAGAATGCCTAATTTTAAGCCATGTCTCTTTGTGGTGACCCTGCTAAGATAAAATTATTTGTAGGAGAAAAATATACCCTTGGGAAAAATACAGTTTTTGGATATAAGCCATGCAAATGTTGGCAGGCATCTGCTAATAATTATGATTTTTACTTTTAGCGAGGTCAATCCTGAGTTGTTCTTTCTACTAGTGATTAGGCAGGAGGAGAAATTCCCAGTTTGTAATGATAAAATTATACTGTCAGATTAAGAGTGAGCATTCTTCATTCTGTTCTCATAGCAAGGTACAGATTCCTTCACCCAGAAATGGTTTCGAGTGCTTTATGAGTAGTTTTACAAGCAGGGGTAGCATGGTGAGACACCGAGAGCTGGGGGCAGCCTCAACATAAGCTGGCATGGTGTGTAGACATTTGAACTCTTTCAGACATAATAGTCATACCTGGATATTTGTAGGTTGCTCAAAGAGAGGGAGTTGAGGATTCCGTTTATTTCCAGAGGGTGGCCCTGGAATTAGGGGGTGGGAGTTGTAGAGGAATGGCTTTTGTCTCAATCCAGGTATGGCATGTTTATATCCCAAGCTGTGTGAGGATGGAGTAGGCTGCCATGGGGGAGACTGAGTCACCGTTCCTGGGATGTGTACATGTAAGAGTAGACAGCCACATGGCTGGTTTGCTGTAGGGAGAACTGAACATTGGATGAGGACAGAGATACTGTTGAGATTGTTTCTGACCTTGAGTTTAGGCAGTTCTGTGATAAAGCAGGTCTGTTGAGAGGTGATAATTTATTTTATACAATGACTCCCCATAGAATTTCCTCAAACAGTCTGCCTAATTGGTATGTCTGAGGTAGATTCAGTTTCCCAAAGTTATGTCTATGCAGCTTTGCAAGAATATCTAATAAGTAAATTAGGTCAATCTTTTACAATCAAAGCCTCATTCATTGCAAATACAAGGAAGTGAAAAAGAAAAATGGCAGAATTACTGGATGTTCTTAGTAAAGAAAAGTAACCTACCCACTCATTGTAGAGCCTCAGTTTCATGAATTTAGAGCTAACCTATTGCTCTGAATGAATTCTATTGTCTTTGGCAAGAAAAGCAGGGGAATAAATGACCTTGGTGGCCCATTTTGTCTATCTAGAGCTGTAGACACAGGCATACGTTTCCAAATGCAGTGTGGCTTCTCACTGTGGGGCTCATGTAGAGGGATTGTTGTCCTCTAGAAAAGGAAGTGCTTTTGCCTGACATTCAGGTGCTTGGGGAGGCAAGTGGGGAGTGAATAAAGAATGACATGGGAAGTCAGTTTCTTTACAGAGTAACCACTGAGGCCTGGAGGGGTAGGTTAGATCCCTAGGAGTCCCTTCCCATGTCCCTACCAGTGTGCTATTGCCCAGCTTCGAAGCATGGAGCCGTATCCACAGATCCTGTGCCACTGTCCCTAAGGGCATGCTCTTAGGAATTTCTGTCTTCTGACTTAGCTCACGTTGTTTGAGAATTTAAGTGCATGCCAGATTAAATGTAGTTTTGTTAGCATATAAAATAACGACTCTTTAGATGTTTAGAATATCATGCTGTCTCAGACACCAAAGAAAAGACCCCTACCACTCTCAGATGAAGAGGGATTATCATGTGTTTGGAAACTATGTGCCTGGTGTTTATATCTGGTCAACACTGAGCTGGCCCACCTTGAAAGAGAAAGGGGAAGAACTGTTTTTGCCTCCAGGGACATTCAGGCAGAAGGATGACAGAGCAGGGATCAGTCAGGAAAGATACTGCCTGACTTTAGGTAACTCATGCTGTAGAAACTGTTCTATAGTATTCTTAGTGGCTGCTGTGTGGTCATGACTGTCATCCACATTTTTCTACTTTGGTCTGTATTGCTCTATATGTGTACTGTTTTTCTTAGAACATGCTTTCCTCCATGAGTTTGATTATTCAAATGTACCAAATGGAAAATTATCCTGTTGGTATAACTTTCCAGATAGCATGGGGGAGATAGGAGAATTGTAATTAAGAAAGTGAATTAGAGCTCTCCTGTCTCTTAGTTATTTAGCTGGTTCTTTAAGAGCTTACCATAATATTATAATAATTAGCACATAGCTTGTCCCGCAAGGATCTGCACACATTCTATTTTTCCAGCTTAGAATATTTCTAGCCCCTTCCTGTGGCCTATCCAACTCATTCTTGAGGTGTTGGTTTGCATGTTACTGACTCAGGAAGCCTTCTCTGATAGACCGTAGACCACTTTAGGCCACCCTCTCCTAATAGGCTATGTTTTGCATTGTTACACGATTGTAATTTAATAATTTGAAAGAATTATTTGCTACTTGTCCTTGGCTAGACTGTGCTTTCCCTGGGAGCAGGCGTATATCTCTCTTGTGTCCTGCAGTGTTGCCAGGGTCCAGCATAGGACTGGATGCAAAGTAAATGCTGAGGTAATAGCTGTTGAATAAATAATAATCACCACTTATTGAACACCTGCTGCAGTGTACTGTACTGCTACTCCATTTGACAATGTTTGTGTCTGCATGTGTACTCAATCTTAATGAGTGCTGACAACTCTATAAGAAAAGCATGGTTGTACCCATTTTAACAACTGCAATACTGGGTTCAAATCCTGAGAGTAACATACTCAGCAGCTTTCAAGGCATCAAAAAATTCATATGTGGTAATCTGGAAGAGTATCTTTGATATGATAAGTATAAAAAAGCAAATAATATGTCTAATACAATTCTAATTATGTCAAACAAAGTGTTTTTGTATGTATATATCTGACAAATGCTTGTATTTGCATATAAAATACCTGCATCAGTACCAAATTGTAATAGATTATCTCTGAGGAATGGACTGAGAGGGGTATGAGGGATTTACTTTTTGCTTTATAATTTTTTTACACTGTGTATCTAAACATGTTTCTCTGAACTCCCTTACTCTTTAAATAATAAGCAAAGGAGGCCAGGTGTGGTGGCTCATGCCTGTAATCCTAGCAGTTTGGGAGGCTGAGGCAGACAGATCATGAGATCAGGAGTTCAAGACCAGCCTGACCAATATGGTGAAACCCTGTCTCTACTAAAAATACAAAAATCAGCCAGGTGTGCTGGTGCATGGTACGTGCCTGTAACAACTGGGATCCCAGTTATTCGAGAGGCAGGCTGAGGCAGGACAATCGCTTGAACCTGGGAGGCACAGAGGTTGCAGTGACCCAGGATTGCCCCACTGCACTCCAGCCTGGGTGACAGAGAGAGACACCATCTAAAAAAAATAAATAAATAAGCAAAGGGAAAAAAAGGGTCTGGCCCAAAATCATCTATTTGGTGTGGTGGCCGAGAGGGATTTGAACCCTGGCCCATCTGGCTCTGAAGGCTGTGTTCTGTTTTTGACACCCTTTATGCATCTAGGACAGCAGTTCTCAACTGGGGAGATTTTGCCCATCAAGGAATACTTGGCAAAGTCTATGAACATTTTTGGTTGTCATAATTTGGAATGTAGGGGCTGCTACTGGCTTCTAGAGGGCAGAGGCCAGGGATGCTCCTCAATACCCTCTGCTGCACAGGACAGCCCTACAGAATTGACCTCATGTTGCTCTAGGGAGGCTGCTGGCCACCCTCATGGAAGCTCTAATCTCAGACTAGGCCCTAGGGAGCCCTGGCAGGACCATCAGCCACATGGCTGTTGAATGCCTGGTACTGGCCTGGGAGCCATGGACACAGAGCAGCTCTAAGGCCATTCATTTCCATGCCCAATGGTAACAGCAAACATTGAATCATGTACTGGGCCTTATCCTTGACCAAAGATTTTTTCAGAGACTAGGTATCTGCCAGGATGGCTGAAGTGGCTGCAAGATGGCCGAATAGAAACTTCTATGGTCTTCAGCTCCCAGTGAGATCAACACAGAGGGAGGGGGATTTCTGCATTTCCAACTGAAGTAACTGGCTCATCTCCCTGGGACTGATTAGACAGTGGGTACAGACCATGGAGGGTGAACCCATGGAAGTGTCGCCTCACCCTGGAAGCACAAGGGGTCAGGGAACTCTCTCCCCAAGCCAAGGGAGGCCATGTGGGATGGTGCCGGTATGAACGATGCACTCCGGCCCAGCTACTATGCTTTTCCCACAGTTTTTGCAACCTGCAGACCAGGAGATTCCTTCAGGTGCCTACACCACCAGGGCCCAGGGTTTCAAGCACAAAACTGGATAGCCATTTGGGCAGACACCAAGTTAGCTGCAGGAGTTTTTTTTCATACCCCAGTGGTGCCTGGAATGCCAGCAAGGCAGAACTGTTCACACCCTTGGAAAGGGGCTGCAGCTAGGGAGCCAAGTGATCTAGCTCAGAAGATCCCATCCCCACACAGCCCAGCAAGCTAAGATCCACTGGCTTGAAATTCTTGCTGCCACCACAGCCGTCTGAAGTCAACTTGGGATGCTCAAGCTTGGTGTGGGGAGGAGCATCCGCCATTACTGAGGCTTCAGTAGGCAGTTTTCCCCTCACAGTGTGAACAAAGCCGCCAGGAAGTTCGAACTGGGTGGAGCCCACAAGAGCTCAGCAAAGCCACTGTAGCCGGACTGCCTCTCTAGATTCCTTCTCTGTGAGCAGGACATCTCTGAAAGCAAGGCAGCAACCCAAGTCAAGGGCTTATAAATAAAACTCCCATCTCCCTCACAGAGCACCTGGGGGAAGGGGCGGCTGTGGGCGCAGCTTCGGGAGACTTAAACATTTCTACGCTGGCTCTGAAGAGAGCAGTGGATCTCCCAGCCCAGTGCTTGAGCTCTGCTAAGGGACGGATTGCCTCCTCAAGTGGGTCCCTGACCCCCGTGCCTCCTGATTGGGAGACACGTCCCAGCAGGGGTCGACAGACACTTCAAACAGGAGAGCTCCAGCTGGCATCTGGGGGGTGCCCCTCTGAGAGGAAGCTTTCAGAGGAAGGAACAGGCAGCAGTCTTTGCTGTTCTGCAGCCTCCCCTGGTGATAGTCAAGCAAACAGGGTCTGAAGTAAACCTCCAGCAAACTCCAGCAGACCTGCAGCAGAGGGGCCTGACTGTTAGAAGGAATACTAGGAATAGCATCAACATCAACAAAAAGGACGTTCACACAAAAACCACATCCAAAGGTCACCAATATTAAAGAAAGACCAAAGATAGATAAATCCATGAAGATGAGGAAAAACCAGCACAAAAAAGCTGAGAATTCCAAAATCCAGAGCACCTCTTCTCCTCCAAAGGGTCACAACTACTTGCCAGCAAAGGAACAAAACTGGACAGAGAATGAGTTTGATGAATTGACAGAAGTAGGCTTCAGAAGGTGGATAATAACAAATTCCTCTGAGCTAAAGGAGCATGTTCTAACCCAATGCAAGGAAGCTAAGAACCTTGACAAGAGGTTATAGGAACTGCTAACTAGAATAACCAGTTTAGAGAAAAACATAAATGACCTGATGGAGCTGAAAAACACAGCACAAGAACTTTGTGAACTATACACAAATATCAATAGCTGAATTGATCAAGCATAAGAAAGGATATCAGAGATTGAAGGTCAACTTAATGAAATAAAGTGTGAAAATAAGATTAGAGAAAAAAAGAATGAAAAGGAATGAACAAAGCCTCCAAGAAATATGGGACTCTGTGAAAAAACCAAACCAAAGTTTGATTGGTGTACTTGAAAGTGATGAGGAGAATGGAACTAAGTTAGAAAACACTCTTCAAGATACTATCCAGGAGAACTTCCCCAAACTAGCAAGACAGGCCAACATTCAAATTCAGGAAATGCAGAGAACACCATAGAGATACTCCTTAAGGAGAGCAACCCCAAGACACATAATCTTCAGATTCAACAAGATTGAAATGAAGAAAAAAATGTTAAGGGCAGCCAGAGAGAATGGTTGAGTTACCCACAAAGGGAAGCCCATGAGACTAACAGCAGATCTCTCTGTGGAAACCCTAGAAGCCAGAGGAGAGTGGGGGCCAATATTCAACATTCTTAAAGAATTTTCAACTCAGAATATCATATTCAGCCAAACTGAGCTTCATAAGCAAAGGAGAAATAAAATCCTTTAGAGATAAGCAAATGCTGAGAGATTTTGTTACCACCAGGCCTGCCTTAAAAGAGCTCCTGATGGAAGCATTATATATGGAAAGGAAAAACTGGTACCAGGCACTGCAAAAACATAACAAATTGTAAAGACTGTCGACTCTGTGAAGAAACTACATCAACTAACAGGCAAAATAACCAGCCAGCATCATAAATTCACACATAACAATATTAACCTTAAATGTAAATGGGTTAAATGCTCCAATTAAAAGACACAGACTGGCAGATTGGATAAAGAGTCAAGACCTACCAATGTGCTGTATTCAGGACACCCATCTCATGTGTGAAGACACACATAGGCTCAAAATAAAGGGATGAAGGACTATTTACCAAGCAAATGGAAAGCAAACAACAACAACAACAACAAAGCAGAGGTTGCAGTCCTGGTCTCTGATAAAAACAGACTTTATTTTTTTAATTTTCATTTTTTATTGTACTTTAGGTTCTGGGGTACATGTGCAGATCATGCAGGATTGTTGCATAGGTACATACATGGCAAGGTGGTTTGCTGCCTTCATCCCCCCATCACCGATGTCTGGCATTTCTCCCCTCATTATCTTCCTTGCCCTCCCCAACCCCCACTGTTCCTCCCCTAGCCCCCTCGCAACTGACCACAGTGTGTGATGCTCCCCTCCCTGTGTCCACATGTTCTAATTGTTCAGCACCATGTGACCCAGTAATTCTATTACTAGGTATCTACCCAAAGAATTATAAATTGATCTATTATAAAGACACATGCACATGTATGTTCATTGTGGCACTGTTTACAATAGCAAAGACTTGGAACCAACCCAAATGTCCATCAACGATAGACTGGATAAATAAAATTTGGTACATATACACCATGGAATACTATGCAGCAATAAAAAACTATGAGTTCATGTCTTTCATAGGGACATGGATGAATCTGGAAACCATCATTCTCAGGAAACTGACACAAGAACAGAAAACCAAACACCACATGTTCTCACTCATAGGCAGGTATTGAACAAATGAGAAAACATGGACACAGGGAAGGGAACATCACACACTGGGATATATGTTGGGGGGTGGTGCCTGAGGGGAAGGAGGTTGGGGAGGGATAATGCTGGGAGAAATGCCTGATGTAGGTGATGGTGGGATGGAGACAGCAAACCACCATGGCATGTGTGTACCTATGCAACAAACCTGCAAGATCTGCATATGTACCCCAGAATTTAAAGTACAATAAAAGAAAAAGAGACTCAAAACTGTACAACTACGTGGAAACTGAACAACTTCCCCTGAATGACTACTGGGTAAATAATAAAATTAAGCAGAAATAAATAAGTTCTTTGAAACCAATGAGAAGAAACAACATACCAGAATCTCTAAGGTACAGCTGAAGCAGTGTTTAGATGGAAATTTATAGCAGTAAATACTTACAGAAGAAAGGAGGAAAGATCTAAAATTGATACCCTAACATCGCAATTAAAAGAACTATAGAAGCAACAGCAAAAAATTCAAAAGCTAGCAGAAAACAAGAAATAACTAAGATCAGAGCAGAACTGAAAGAGATACAGACATCAAAAAGCCTTCAAAAAATCAATGAATCCAGGAGATGGTTTTTTGAAAAGATAACAAAGTAGACCACTAGCCAGACTAATACAGAAGAAAAGAGAAGAATCAAATAGACACAATAAAAAATGATAAAGGGGTTATCACCACTGATCCCAGAGAAATACAAACTACCATCAGAGAATACTGTAAATATCTCTATGCAAATAAACTAGAAAGTCTAGAAGAAATGGATAAATTCCTGGACACATACCCTCCCAAGACTAAACCAGGAAGAAGTCAAGTCCCTGAACAGACCAAAAACAAGTTCTGAAATCGAAGCATTATTAGCCTACCGACCACAAAACCCCAGGTCCAGATGGATTCACAGCCGAATTCTACAAGAGGTACAAAGAGAAGCTGGTACTATTTTTTCTGAAACTATTCCAAACAATAGAAAAAAAGGAACTCCTCCCAAACTCATTTTATGAAGCCGGCATCAACCTGATACCAAAACCTGGTAGAGATACAACAAAAAAAGAAAATTTCAGGCCAATATCCCTGATGAACATCAGTATGAAAATCCTCAATAAAATACTGGTAAACCAAATCCAGTAGCACATCAAAAAGATTATCCACCACGATCAAGTCGGCTTCATCCCTGGGATGCAAGGCTGATTCAACATATGCAAATCAATAAATGTTATCCATCACATAAATAGAACCAATGACAAAAACCACATGATTATCTCAATAGATAACAGAAAAGGCCTTCAATAAAATTCAACACCCCTTCATGTTAAAAACTCTCAATAAACTAGGTATCAACAGAACACATCTCAAATAATAAGAGCTGTGTATGACAAACCTACAGCCAATATCATATGAATGGGCAAAAGCTGGAAGCATTCCCTTTAAAAACTGGCACAAGACAAGGATGTCCTCTCTCACCACTCCTATTCAATATAGTGTTTGAAGTTCTGGCCAGGGCAATCAGGCAAGAGAAGGTAATAAAGGGTATTCAAATAGGGAGAAAGGAAATCAAGTTGTCTCTGTTTGCAGATGACATGGTTTTATATTTAGAAAACCCCATTGTCTCAGCCCAAAATCTTCTGAAGCTGATAAGCCATTTCAGCAATGTCTCAGGATACAAAATCAATGTGCAAAAATCACAAGCATTCCTGTACACCAGTAATAGCCAAATCATGAGTGAATTCCCATTCATAATTGCTACAAAGAAGATAAAATACCTAGGAATATAACTTACAAGGGATGTGAAGGACCTCTTCAAAAAGAACTACAAACTACTGTTCAAGGAAATAAGAGAGGACACAAGCAAATGAAAAAACTTCCATGTTCAAAGTTAGGAAGAATCAATATCTTGAAAATGGTCTTACTGCCCAAAGTAATCCAAAGTAATTTATAGATCTATGCTATATCCTCATCAAGCTACCATTGACTTTCTTCACAGAATTAGAGAAAACTACCTCAAATTTCATATGGAACCAAAAAAGAGTCCATATAGCCAAGACAATCCTAACCAAAAAGAACAAAGCTGGAGGCATTACACTACCTGACCTCAAGCTAAACTATAAGGCTACAGTAACCAAAACAGCATGGTACTGGTATCACAACAGATATACAGACCAATGGAACAGAAGAGAGGCCTCAGAAATAATGCCACATATCTATGACCATCTGATCTTTGACAAACTTGACAAAAACAAGCAATGGGGAAAGAATTCCCTATTTAATAAATGGTGTTGGGAAGACTGGCTAGCCATATGCAGAAAATGGAAACTGGACCCTTTCTTTATACCTCATACAAAAACTAACTCAAGATGGATTACAGACCTAAGCATAAGACCTAAAACCACAAAACCCTAGAAGAAAACCTGGGCAATACCATTCAAGACTTAGACATGGGGAAAGACTTCATGACTAAAACACCAAAAGCAATGGCAAGAAAAGCCAAAATTGACAAGTGGTATCTAATTAAACTAAAGAGCATCTGTCAGCAAAAGAAACTACTATCAGAGTGAGAAGGTAACCTACAGAATGTGAAAAAATTTTTGCAATCAATCTATCCATCTGACAAAGGGCTAACATCAGAATCTACAAGGAATTTAAACAAATTTACAAGAAAAGCACAAACAACCCCATCAAAAAATAGGTGAAGAATATGAACTGACACTTCCCAAAAGGAGACATTTATCAAAAAATAGGTGAAGGATATGAACAGACACTTCTCAAAAGGAGACATTTATGCAGTCAACAAACATATGAAAAAAACTCATCATCACTGGTCATTAGAGAAATGCAAATCACAACCACAATGAGATACCATCTCACACCAGTTAGACTGGCGATCATTAAAATGTCAGGAAATGACAGATGCAGGAGAGGAATGGAGAAATAGGGACACTTTAACACTGTTGGTGGGAGTGTAAATTAGTTCAACCGTTGTGAAAGACAGTGTGGTGATTCCTCTAGGATCTAGAACCAGAAATACCATTTGACCCAGCAATCCCATTACAGGGTATATACCCAAAGGGTTATAAATCATTCTATTATAAAGACAAATGCACACATATGTTTATTGCAGCACTGTTCACAATAGCAAAGACTTGGAACAACTCAAATGCCCATCAATGATAGACTGGATAAAGGAAATGTGGCACATATATGCCATGGAATACTGTGCAATCATAAAAAAGGACAAGTTTATGTCTTTTGCAGGGACATGGATGAAACTGGAAACTGTTATTCTCAGCAAACTAACAATGGGAACAGAAAACTAAACACCTCATGTTTTCACTCATAAGTGGGGTTGAACAATGAGAACACGTGGACACAGGGAGGGGAACATCACACCTCAGGGCCTGTTGAGGGGTGTGATGAGGCTAGGGGAGGGGATAGCATTAGGATAAATACCTAATTTAGGTTATAGGTTGATGGGTGCAGCAAACCACCGTGGCATGTGTATACCTATGTAACCTGCACATTCTGCACATGTATCCCAGAACTTAAAGTATAGTAATAATAATTAAAAAACCTCAAAAAAAAAAAAAAAAAGAGAGAGACTGATACAGAGAGCCAGACATCTATTAGGCTTTTAGGGAGGTGGTCACCAGGAGAGAGAGGAGGTCTTGGGAAGGTACAGAGGAAACTAAGCTGCTTTTAGGATGGATGTTGTCTGAATTTTTTCCCATCATCTTGTCTTTTAATACTTTAAAGCTTATTTATAACCTAAAATTGGGTGTCGTGCAGCCATCTCAAAGCCCATCTGTGGCACCATATTTTGCTAGTGCCTACATAAATATGTCTTTGTTCATTACTGAGAGGAACCTCTCTAGGAGTTTAATGGATTGACAGTGAACACTCAGGCAGGGAGACTGCTCTGCCAAATCAGAGCATCAGCCTTGTGTTCTGTAGTGCAGCTCTTGGAAATAATCTGATTGGCTTTCTCACTTCACGGAGGGGAAACCAAAGCTAGAGAGGTGAAGTCACTTGCCAAACACTCCCTGGCTAGTTACTGGCCCATCGGGACTAGTCTGCAGTCTCCTGGCTCCTGGTCTTGCAATGAGTCTAGTCAAGACACCAATGGGAAGACAAGTGCGATTGTTTTCTTGAAAACAAACAGGCAAACAAGAAAATAGTTTATTGTGTGGGTGAGGTTGGTTAAAATTCACTTTGGGGAATAGGAGAAGGGAAAGATGATGAGGGGTGAGTATTTTACATTTTCAGTGGCTTCGTGGGATAATTCATTGGTTTTCAGAGCATGGCCCTCAAACAGCCACATGGTCTTTAGCTGAGGACTTGTTAGAAATACAAATTCTCCATCCTCACCTGACCTGCTGCAACAGACACTTTGGGTGTGGGGGACAGCAATCTGTGTTGAAACAAGCCCTCTGGTTGATTCTGATGCATGCTCAAGTATAAGAACATGCTGGTAAGAGGGAAAGAAGCTGAGACTCCACTTTCTGGTGTTGCCACATCATTAGCTGGTGTCTAGGGTATGTCACAGACTTCTCTGGGTCTGTAGAATAGAGGTGGTGATACCTAACTTGTTGAATTGGTAGAAGCATCAGTCAGCTAAGATAGGCAAGTATGATTTGTACAGTTTTAGCTAAGTAACCCAACTTGGAACATGTGTTTGCTCTGATCCTCATGGACTGGTAAATATCACTGGTAATTCCTCTTATGATGTGCCCTTGAGGCTGCTTTCATTCACCTCCTTTCTCTGTAGCATAAAACAGCCTATTCCTGAATACTGAAGCCATTCTGTGTGTCCTCTTGAGGGAGGCCCTCTTGGAAAGATTCAGCTTCCCAAGTCTCAACACACAGGGACAAGCAGCTTGTGTTGACAGGCAGCAGGGCGGATATAGCTGAGGGAGCATTCAGGGAGGCTGTGCAGTGGAGCTTCCCCTGTTTCTGTGAATGGACTCAGATGCACCACTGACTATTAAAAATCCTGATTTTCAGGTCCTTGAGGAATCGCCACACTGTCTTCCACAATGGTTGAACTAGTTTACACTCCCACCAACAGTGTAAAAGTGTTATAAGTGCCATTCTTAAAGCATGGCTCTAATCACACCACTGTGGTTCAGGAAACAGCACTGGAAGATGGGATGGACAGAAAGAGAGAATGAATTTATAAATGATTTTAAATTTCTTGTGTATACTTTTTTGTACTTTCCAAATTCTATATAATGAGCAAGTACTACTACTTTCTAATGGAGATGGAAAAGAACACAAAAATACTTCTTCAGTTTCTCCATATTACCTAGAGAAAATAGTTGAAACATGCAGACAGACATCCAAAGTTCTCTAAGATCTGGCTCCAGCATACACGATCAGCCTTTACTTAATGCTACTCTTTCTTTCATTCACCCTATCATGGAAAAGTTGTTACTATTTTGTTATATGTTTGTTAAGCTTTCTTTCATATTTTTTGGTCTCTCTTATAGATTTATTACATTATGCTATATACTGTATTTATGACCACAGTTTTTATTCAAATAGTCACCTGCTTTTGAGTGATGCAGAGTCTTATCTTTCTATCAGTTAATGTTCACAATACAATGTTTTAGAAGCAATGGGTCTTTTATAATTGTCAGTGAACCATATAAGGTTGGTACCTTAAATCCAAACCACTTCTGAACAAAAGAAAAGTGACAACTTTTGTGAGAGGCAACAACTCACCAAAGAATAATAATAAAATTTATAACTTCAAAACAAAGAAGTCTTATACACAGTTCAGGCTGTATTCTAGAAGACATGACTTAATAACACAGACTTAATGATTATTTGTGTCAGGAATCAAGTATTACCAAAAAAGGAACATTTATTAATATTACCAAAATTCATTTTTGTATCATATGGTAGATAATATAAAAAAAAAAAAAACTTCTACGCTCCTTTTTAAGGATTAGGTTGTGTTGTTCCTGGCAAGAAGTTTTATAATGCTTCTGTTTTTTGATCATTTTAATGTGACTGAGTAGACAAACTAATTTGGAAGAACTTATAATTTACTTTTTTAATATATTTTGAAATGCTAAAATTGTATTAGAAATAGCACAGTCAAGGGTAATTAGCTTTACTGATGTGGATGAAAGTGTATTATTTGGGTTCTCAGGGTGAAATAAAGAGCTGGCAAGAAGAATTAAAATACTTACTAGTATTTCAATTGTTGCTGGAGAATGGATTTAAATATGTAAATATATAAAAGTGCTTGGCTCCCTTTGCAGTCTTGAGTGCAGCATCTATCTTTAGGTGAGTAGGGCCAATTAAGGCTTTAATGTCCCACAACTATGGCAGATTTGCTGATCAAAATACAGGAGTCACTTTTACAGTTTTGCATTCTGGTCAGGGTGGTCTATCCTGAGAAACTCCATCTGTTGGGGTCTGTACTCTCCCAACCCCTCCGCAAAAAAAAAAAAAAGCACACAAAAACCAAAAAACCATCCCATGTATAAAAGCTCAAGTCTACCAAAATCCGTTGTCATGTCATCTTCACCTGCCATATTGATATCAGGAAGGTAAATACATATCACATGTGTCTTAAACAAAAGTGTAGTTGTACTCAAATGTCCATTTGCTTCTTACAAGTCACCCTGACACAGCCAAAGCAATTATGGAAATACAATTTAATACAGAAAAGAATTAAGCCTCACTCTCTCACTTTGGAAGAAATCAAAAGCACTTCCAAATTATAGGTCTCAATTTCTTGAATATTTTGTAACTTCCTTATGACAATATCCTCCAACATTAGATGGCTATCCTCTCATTCAGAACACCTCTAGTCCTTTCGTACTTACATCCTGCCTTTCATTTGTTAATGTTATTTTATTGTTTAAATATGCCATCTTCAGCACAGGACTAGTGTCTTACTCCCACTGTATCTCAAAAATTTGGCATTGGGCTTGACAGAGGATCTACTCAACAGATGCTTGAAGGGAGACTGTCTGATAAAAGCAGTTCTTTTGGAAGTTAAATAACTTCCTTGAATATGTACTTCATTCATTCATTCATTCAAACGCTGTTTTAGATTTCAGATAAGCTGGCGATATGAGCAAAGGAATCTTTTTCACTGTCTGGTCCACCCTGCTGGCTTCTACTGTAAGCACTAGTATTTACGGCATCCAAGATTCTGGCAGCAGCTACAGTCAGCATAAAAATGCAACACAGAGAACAAGCCCTTAACCAAAAAAAAAGTATGTAGTATAAGATACAGAGCAGAAAAAGATGTTCCTCTGATGGCTGGGCCTGTTCCAATGCTGGCTCTCTTTCCATTCATTTCTCACTATATATAATATAAAAGTTTATCCATCAGTTCTCATCATAAGAATTGAAAAGATTTCAACAGTGACTATTGGGTGGTCAGTGAGATTGTACCCACTCCGTTTACAGGCAAACAGCAGACTTGAATGGTGTTTTCCTTCAATTCTGGTCAAAAATGGCTAAAGAGAGAAATGACAAGTAGGTGATAATGAGAAGGTGAGAAGGAGAAGTGCAGCTACAATTGAGTGATTCTTCTAGGATAGGTGTCTCATTTAAATCTCATAATCATCTTTTTTGGCAGATCAGTCAACTTCAGGCTCACAGATGACAGGTAGTTGGCCCAAAGACACACAGAAAATACAGAAGTAACAATGAGATACAAGTCCATGAATTAAAAATCCATGCTTTTCCCTCCATGCCACACAGCTTTAGTTAAAAAAAAAAAAAAAAAAAAAAAAAGCACTATTAAGTGCACCAAATACCAAAACTAAAATAAGCACCCCAACATATAAAAAACAACACACGCTGTCCACAACTGCAAAGGGCCAAAAATGGACGGGG
>CAUYQU010077230.1:0-31800 GCA_963574635.1 Cheracebus regulus
ACCCAATATTGCGCCATTGCACTCCACCCTGATCAATAACACTCAAACTCTTTAAAAAAAAAAAAAAAAAAAAAAAAAAAAAAAAAAAAAAGACCAAGGCATTGCAGTATAGAAAGAGTTTAATTGACATGAGGTCTGCCAAGCCACCTGTGAAATTGAATGAGTTATTACTCAATCTCCCTGAAAAGTTAGAGATTGGGGTTTTTGATAATTTAGTGGGTTGGGGGTCAGAAGGTGGGGAGTGCTAATTGGTCAGGTGGGAGATGAAATCATAGGGAGTTGAAACTCTCCTCTTTTACTGAGTCAGTTCCTGGGTGGGGGCACTAGATCAGCCAGTTTATCCATCTGGGTGTTGCCAGCTGATCCTTTAAATGCAGGGTCTGGAAAATATCTCAAGCACTGATCTTAGGTTTTACAACAATGATGTTATCCCCAGGAGTAATTTGGGGAGGTTCAGAGTCTTGCAGTCTCTAAACCAAATTTTTTTTTTTGAGACAGAGTCTTGCTCTGTCACCCAGGCTGGAGTGCGGTCACACTATCTTGGTTCACTGCAACCTCCACCTCCCAGGTTCAAGTGATTCTTGTGTCTCAGCCTCCCAGGTAGCTGGGACTACAGGTGTGCAACACCACGCTCTGGGTGGGAGACCCCGCAAGTGCTGAGGCAAGAGTCTGAAGCCTCAGCCTGTTCCCATATGAATACAGAACTAGAAAAGAATTAAGAGATGTACTTACATAGTTATTCCTATATATAATCATGAATAATCACATAGTTATTCATATGTAATCACAGAAATATATATACTCAATATAATCTTTTAATCTTACTAATGATTATCAGGTTATGAAGCATAGAACTGAGGTGACATTATGAACAAAGTGATCCTAAGGCTAGATGCTCTAAGCCCTCTGTCACTCCCGCATAAGGGCTGCTGGAGGGTGCCTCGGCTGTGCAGCAGTGCCCGCTGTTTAGTCAGCTAGGGAAGGAGACGTCCAAAATGTCTGAGATGTCTCCTTCCTTGGGGAAGTGAGGAGAAAACTCTGCTTCTCCAAGCTCCTGCGGTAAGTCTGATGGCTGTCAGGGAGGCCTGCAGACATCCGGGGGCTTAACTGTCTCTATGTGATGCTGTGCTTCAGTGGTCACATTCCATGTCTACTTTCATGTTCTGCGTCTACACCTGGTCCCTCCTTTTCTTAAAAGATAGAATCAGTAATAATAACGTAAATTTTAACGTCTTTGTTCTTTCTTGACAAGTATGAAGAACTGCTGACGCATTAGGTTTTCTCCTCGCCTTGGGTAGTTGAAAGACCTGGGCCCCTATCTCTAAGACACGTGATTTACCCGACCCTATCACTGACCACCATTACATCACCCTACCTACCCTGTCCCCTGCCTTGTACTCAGTCAAAGTCAGAGTGTCCAGGCACTCCGGGCCACTGCCGGACTCCACGGTTTGGTTGGCCGTGGCCCCCGGGCCCAAACTCTGTTTTCTCTTTCTCAGTGTCTTGTGTCTTTTATTTCCACAGTTTTTTGTCTCCAAACCAGTAGAGAGGGGCTCACGGGACCCTGCAGGGCTGGACCCTACACCATGCCCAGCTAATTTTCGTATTTTTAGTAGAGATGGGGTTTCTCCGTGATGGCCAGGCTGGTCTCCAATTCCTGGCTTCAAGTGATCAGTCTGCCTCACTCTCCCAAAGTGCTGTGATTACGGGCGTGAGCCACCCCTCCAGGCTGTAACTTCTAATCTTATAACTAATTTGTTAGTCCTGCAAGAGCAATCTAGTTCCCAACCAGAAAGGGGGTTTGTTTTTGGAAAGGGCTATTATCATCTATGTTTCAAAGCTAAACTGTTTTTCCCAATGTCAGTTCTGCTCATGCCCAGGAATGAACAGGGACAGCTTGGAGATCAGAAACAAGATGGAGTCAGTTAGGTCAGCACTCTGTCATCAAACTAATTTTCTCTTTTATGATTTTTGCAAAGGTGGTTTCAGAAAGAACTTTTTGCTTATTGCTGAATTTGGCCATTTGGGATGAGAAGGATTGGGTTTTTGTTTTTTGTTTGTTTGTTACTTGAGACAGAGTCTCACTCTGTTGTTGCCCAGGCTAGAGTACAACAGCGTGATCTTGGCTCACTGCAACCTCTGTCCCCAGGTTCAAGCGATTCTCCTAACTCAGACTCCCAAGTAGCTGGGGGATTACAGGCACCTGCCACCGCCCCTGGCTAATTTTTTGTATTTTTAGTAGAGACGGGGTTTCACCATGTTGGCCAGGCTGGTCTCAAACTCCTTACCTCAAGTGATCCGCCCGCCTGGGCCTCCCAAAGTGCTGGGATTACAAGTGTGAGCCACCTCACCCAGCCTTATATGGTGATTTTTATGGATCTGAAAAGTCATTGTTTTCATCTTTGCTTTGGACAGTGGGCCCAAGGTAGCCTCTTTGTCAGGAAGGTTAGAATATTCTCAGTATGGCTGTAGAGAGCTTTCAGCTACTCCAAAACATGCTCTCCTGTCTTTGGTAGTGGGGGAAATTTCTTCCCAATAGATAGACAGATGAAAACCTCCAGGTGGCGGGGAGAGGAAGAGGAGATAAACCCAGACCATATCGAAAGGACAAGGGCAAGGTCCAGGAGCTTGCCCAATCATCTCATTCCTCTTCTCTTCCACACTCTTGAGACCTCACATCCCCCACTTCAGGTCTGGAGCAGTTAATGCAGTGCCAAATATCATTCATGTTTGCAGCAAATAAGCAGTACTCTTTTTTTTTTTTTGAGATGGCGTTACACTCTTGTTGCCCAGGCTGGAGTGCAATGTTGCGATCTTGGCTCACTGCAACCTTTGCCTCCTGGGTTCCAGCAATTCTCCTGCCTCAGTCTCCAGAGTAGCTGGGATTACAGGCATGCACCACCACGCCCAGCTAATTTTGGATTTTTAGTAGAGGTGAGGTTTCTCCATTCAGTCAGGCCAGTAGCAGTACTTTTTAATTATCTCTTTAAAGGTTATTTTTGAAAGTAGCAAAACTAATAAAGATGCTCCCATTTCAGTAAAAAGAAAATAAAATAGACTACACATACAAATCTAGATTTCTTCTTTCTTTTTTGAGACAGGGCCTTGCTCTGTTGCTCAGGCTGGAGTGCAGTGGTGTGATCACAGCTCAGTGAAGCCTCAACCTCCCAGGCTTAATCAATTCTCCCGTCTCAGCTTCCCTGGTAGCTGGGACTATAGGTGAACATCACCGTGCCTGACTAATTTTTGTGTTTTTTGTAGAGACAGGTTTCACCGTGTTGCCCATGCCGGTCTCAAACTCCTGGGGTCAAGGGATCCTCCCACTTCAGCGGGAGTCAACACACCCAGCCTCTAGCCTTCTTGATGGAGTGTGGAGATTCTTTGAAAGAAGTGCTCTTCCTGGATGCCTAAAAGGATCTAGAAGCTGTGCGTGGTCTCTCATGCCTGTAATCCCAGCACTTTGGGAGGCCTAGGTGGGTGGATCACCTTAGGCCAGGAGTTCAAGACAAGCCTGGCCATTATGGTGAAACTCCGTCTCTACTAAATATACAAAAATTAGCCAGGCGTGATGGTAATCCCAGCTCCTCGGGAGGCTGAGGCAGGAGAATCGCTTGAACTTGGGAGGCTGAGGTTGCAGTGAGCTGAGATCGCACCACTGCACTCCAGCCTGAGCAACAGAATGAGACTCCATCTCAAAAAAAAAAGGATCTAGAGGTGAAATTGTAACCACCCACAATGGGTTAACCTTGCTTGCTGCCTAGACAGAGCCAATTTATCAATAGAGAAAAAGTAATTCATGCAGAGGCAGCTGTCTGGGAGACCAGAGTTTTGTTATTACTCAAATCAGTCTGCCTGAGCATTTGGGGATCAGAGTTTTTGTTTGTTTGTTTTGTTTTTGTTTTTGTTTTTGAGATGGAGTTTTGCTCTTGTTGCCCAAGCTGGAGTGGAATGGCACGATCTTGGCTCACTGCAATTTCTGCCTCCTGGGTTCAAGCCATTCTCCTGCCTCAGTTTCCCTAGAAGCTGGGACTAAAAGCAAACGCTACCATGCCCAGCTAATTTTTTGTATTCTTAGTAGAAACAGGGTTTCACCATTTTAGCCAGGCTGGTTTCAAACTCCTGACCTCAGGTGATCTGCCTGCCTAGGCCTCCCAAAGTGCTGGGATTACAGGCGTGAGCCACGGCGCTTGGCCTGTCCATGGCTGCTTTAAATCTTTTGTAGAGACAGGGTCACATTTCATTACCTAGGCTGGTCCTCCTACCTTGCCCTCCCAAAGTGCTGGAATTATAAGGGTGAGCAACCACGCCTGGCCCCCTGCATATGTATACTCACCCAGAGGAGACAGACCCCAAGTCCGCCCCTCTATTCTCATTCCCCTCCCCTCCCCTCCCCACCCCACCCCTCCCCTCCCCTCTCCTCTCCTCAGTCCTACCTCCTGGCCCTCCCCTTTTCCCTTTTCTCCCTCCTATAACACGCACACACACACACACACACACACAACCAACACAATGGCTGGGTGGGGCTGAGGAACTGGCTTCCTCCGCAGAGATCTCAATCTGGCCCTGAGTTCCCGCCCCAGAAACACAGGAACAGACACTTGGAGACTTCAGCCCTGCATTCCTTGCTCCAAGGGGCAGACAGGACAGACTGAAAATAGCAACTGATTCCAAAAAATAAAGGTAAATTTATGGGGCCCTACTGCAGAGTTAGGGAGGGAAGCCTATGGGAGGGTCCCTCCATGTGAAATAGGGCTTGGCTCATACCCAGCTGAAGAGACAGGTGGTTGTGCAAGTCATGGGAGAGATGGTGAGACTCACTGTGGAGGGATCTCTTAGCTGAGATATCTCTTAGCTGAGAAAGTGGCATCCAGACACCCATGCTGCCCAACCAAGCTCTGTGCCATCGCCGCCCTGTCTTCACCCCCACCCCATCCACCTCACCCCTGTGAGCCCCCATCCACACAGCTGTGGAGGTAGAACTTGCGCACACACTTTCCACGCCTGAATTTCAGCTTTTCCCTGGACCCCGTTAATCTCTGAGACCCTGGATACCACCGTCTACCGGAGCCCTGGGTGATGTGCGCATGTGGAGAGTGGTGTGGTTTGTGTGGGGGGGTGTCCGGTTGGGAGGTGGATCCAATTCCTGTTTCCTGCCCCTACTCACTCAGCCCTGGGAGGTGACTGAGAGTGGAGGGGATTCGAGGGTGAGTGCTTGGGGCCCGAGTACCTGGGTTCCTGAGTGGGGGGTAGGGAAGGAAGTAAATGCAGGTACCTGAGGGGGGTGGGGTCCCTGAGGGCCAGGGGCTGGGGAGGAGCTGGCCAGTGGTCAAGACCACTGTGTGGATCACTTTGCTAAGTGACTTTCTGCCAGAACACAGAGGTCACTGAGCTGCAAGATCCATCAGCTACAACCCCCATGTTCCCCCCACATCATTTCTCAAGACCCAATCCGAGGCTTGGAGGGGTCTGACTCCCCTGCTGACCCCTGATGGGAGTTTGGGGTTCCCCTGCTCCCCAGCCCTGACCCTGCAGCCTTCTTGGTATTACAGCCTCCTTCCTCGAGGGAGGAAGAGAAACCCAGGCCCCAGCGTCCTGGCCTGACTGGTCCTCTCCTTCAGTCTGCTCTCCCAGCCATCTCCCCAGGCCTCCTGGCAGGACCCCAGCCTGTGCTGGGCCTCTCTCTGTGACCAGACCCCAGGGCAGGCAGGGATGATTGGATGCAGGACAGGAGAGACTGTGCCAGGGCCTTCTCATCTCTGGGGGTCAGAGGCTCCAGGAATCTTGATGGCAGGAAAAGGAGACTAAAAATAATCCGGAAAGGGAGAGTCCAGAGAGAGGAACTGGGAAATGGGGGGCGGAGGGCCGGTGGAGCAGAAAAACAGTGATGCATCCCTCGCAGCCCAGGCCCGGCAGACAGGACAGGCGCATGCGGCACTCAGACCCAGACAGCACAGAACACACCGCACAGCCACTCTGGTACCGCCATCTCAGACACTCACAAGGAGCACTTCCTAACAGGCCACACGCTACACACTGGACACTCCACTCTCCCCTTGCACACCCACCCAGCAAGCACAGAACTGGCACACTCACAACACACCGTGCCACCCCCCACACAAAACACACACAATCCTCCGTAACACACTCCACAGACACCCGGTTCAGCGGGCAGACACGGAGCGGCTGTACTAGCAAGGGAATCCCTTCTTATGAGTTTGATGGATTCTCTGGAACCCCTACACCAGCCTTCCCTCCTGACTTCGAGATCCTGTCTTCCAGTGGCCTCAGTTTACCCACCCTGCAGGGCACTAAGGCTCTTTCTCTTTCCCTCCCTCCTCCTCAGGGGATGACTCCAGCACAGCGCCCCACTCCTCTGAAGAGCGCAGAGGAAGATGTCAGCGCAGTCCCTTCCTGCAGCGACACCCCCTACACAGAAGCCCCCTCGGATCATCCGCCCCCGCCCTCCTCGTTCCAGGGCTGCCCAGTCCCCAGGGCCTCCTCACAATGGCTCCTCTCCACAAGAACTTCCCCAAACCTCCAATGATGCACCAAGCCCAATGTGCACCCCCATTTTCTGGGAGCCCCCAGTCGCATCCCTCAAGCCCCCTGCTCTTTTGCCTCCCTTAGCTTCTAGGGCTAGCCTTGACTCCCAGACTTCCCCAGACTCACCTTCCAGCACCCCCACACCCAGCCCTGTGTGCCGGCGCTCCGCCTCCCTTGAACCTGCCCCCTGGTCTCCAGTCCCCCCACCCAAGCCCTCTGGGTCACCCCGCATGCCCCTACTCCCCATGGCGGAGGTCCCGGCCCAGAATGGCTCTGCCTCAGCCCTGGGCACTGTGCGGAGGCTGGCTGGCAGGTTCGAAGGAGGTGCTGACGGCAAGGCTCAGGCTGCAGATGCCCTGGAGCCAGGTCTCCAAGCGGGAGCAGATGTGAATGGGGAGAGAGAGGGTCCCCTCACCGGGAGCGGGTCCCAGGAGAACGGTGCTCCAGGTGAGTGTATGTGGGGTTGGGTGACCTCAATTCACCCATCTTCGTCGTTTTCAGTGCTTTAAGGCCAACAACTTTCAGGGGCTCCCTTTTCAAAAATGGATTTAATGTTTGGGATATCTGGTTTCTGTATGTTGGGATTTGAAGAGAGTCAGGGTGGAGGAGATCGACAGATGCCTGGGGCTGGGCCTTGATGCTGCCCTTGCTGGGCAGGTTAAAGACAGAGGCAGCCTGGGTGGGCTGGGGCTGGGCCCCAAGGGCTTTCTCCTTAGGATACCTGTCTCCTGCAGATGCTGGCCTGGCCTGCCCTCCTTGCTGCCCCTGTGTCTGCCATGCCACCCGGCCTGGCCTGGAGCTCAGATGGGTGCCTGTGGGGGGCTATGAGGAGGCTCCCAGGGTCCCCCGCCGGGCCTCCCCGTTGCGGACCTCTCGCTCCCGCCCCAACCCTCCAAGCATCGGTCACCCAGCCGTGGTCCTCACATCCTACCGTTCCACTGCCGAGCGCAAACTCCTGCCACCTCTCAAGCCTCCCAAGCCAACTCGTGTCAGGCAGGATGCCACCATTTCTGGGGACCCCCCACAGCCAGATCTCGAACTGCCTTCTGAAGATGGAATCCAAACAGGTGCAGGGCCTGGGGGAGTAGACCTCTGGGGGCTGAGGGGACAGGGGAGAGGCAGGGGGCACTAAAGCCCAACAAACCACAACCCCCAACAGGCCCTGGGCTCTTGGCTTCTCTACCAGCTACTGCTCTGGTTCAGCTTTTCGCAGTGGCAGTATCATAGCCAACGAGGTTTACTCAAGGCCCGATTATTGCTAATTGAAAACTTTTCCCAGTACCCCACCATGACGACTTGAAATATAGTTGGCATTGGCAACTTTTGGTATTCTCTATGGGAACTGAATAAAACAAACAAGCAAACAAAAAACAAACAAACAAAAAAAGAAAGTTGCAGTTTTTATAGTAATAGTGTCTGCTGCGGCTGGAGTCAGGAGTCCTGGGCTGGGGATCCTGGAGGTTTTTTCTCTTCACTCTGGCTTCTCTCTCCAGGGGACAGTCCTGATGAAGCTCCTCGGAACACTCCTCCAGCAACTGTGGAGGGGAGGTACCGAACACCCCCACCCCCACCTACTCCCTGCCACTCTCCCTACCATGCCTCTACCTGAGGGCAGACTAACCTTCAGCTCCAGCTAAATCCCACCTCCACAAAGGCGAGGGGATAAGGGCCAGGGCTCTAGAGATAAGCAGCCCTTGTTTTGAATCCCAGCTCTGGCCTTTATCAATTCTGTGACCTAATAGAAGGCCAGCGCAGTGGCTTATGCCTGTAATCCCAGCACTATGGGAGGCCGAGGCAGGCAGATCACCTGAGGTCAGGAGTTTGAGACCAGCCTGGCCAACATGGTGAAACCCCATCTCTACTAAAAATACAAAATTAGCTGGACATGGTGGCACACATCTGTAGTCCCAACTACTTGGGAGGCTGAGGCAGGAGAATCGCTTGAACCCAGGAGGCGGAGGTTGCAGTGAGCCGAGATTGTGCCATTGCACTCCAGCCTGGGCAACAAGAGCAAAACTCTGTCTCAAAAAAAAAAAAAAAAAAAAAAGTCTTTAGCTTTCCTGGGTCTCAGTGTTCTCATCTGTGAAATGGGGCTAAGCAAAGGAACCACTGCATGGAATCATGGGGGTATGATATTGTGAAGAGCCAGGCCCAGAGTAAGTGCACCATCTTAATTCCCTTCCCTCACCTTCAGCCTCTATGGCAATTATTGTCTGAAAATCTATTTGGCAATCATGACCATCTCTTCTATGCTATCCAGGCTTGTTAATCATCTTAGATTCACCATTGCTATCAGAAGTTATCGGGTCCATTCATTTATTCAACAAACATTTACCAGTGTGGTTTTTAGCTTGGGCAAACGGGGGTGTGGTGGTGCCGAGGACCAGAGCAGGGCAGATGGGGGCTGCAGGTGCTGGTGGGAAGTGTGAGAGTTTGTAGTGCATCTTGTTGAGCTTCCTTGACACAAATAGAACATTCCAGACAATGGTTGCTACGTGAGGGTTGAGGAGGAGACTCAGGAATCTCTGGTCCCCAGTAGTTGAGATAAGAATAGCGCCCACTTAGCTCAGGGGGGTCCTCTGTAAATGGCACGTAAGAAGATCTGGAGTTTGGGCTGGGCAAAGTAGCTCATGCCTGCAATCCCAACACTTTGGAAGGCCAAGGTGGCAGGATGGCTTGAGGCCGGGAGTTTAAGACCAGCCTGGGCAACACAATGAGACCCTGTCTTCCCCTCACCACCAAAACACCCCCAAAAACCTGAGGTTTGATGTGGGGAGCTGTCAGGGTCCCTACATCCAACCTGCATGTGGGTTGCCCTGTCCAGCATAGGGACAACATGCACCCTTGCGGTGGCAGCAGTGGTGGCCCTGGGGACTCTCTTCCCTTTCTTTCTCCACAGGGAAGAGGAGGGGCTAGAGGTGCTGAAGGAGCAGAATTGGGAGCTGCCCCTGCAGGATGGTGAGGGCCTCTGGACTGGAGGGTCCCTGCTGTGACCACCACACAGTGGGGAAGGGTTTGGGGACACTGGGCTTCCCTGAAGTGCCATGTCTGCCCTCTAGAACCTCTGTACCAGACCTACCGAGCAGCCGTGCTGTCAGAGGAGCTGTGGGGGGTCGGTGAGGATGGTAGTCTTTCTCCAGCAAATGCTGGAGATGCACCCACCTTCCCACGACCCCCTGGACCTCGTAACACGCTGTGGCAGGAGCTTCCGGCTGTGCAAGCCAGCGGCCTTCTGGATACCCTCAGCCCGCAGGAGAGGCGCATGCAGGAGGTGGGAGCTGGACATGGGAGATGGGGGGAGGGTGCTGGGGTTGGGCTGTGTGGGTCAGGCATAGGGGACTGCCACGACTGCCTGCTCTTCTTTCTAGAGTCTTTTCGAGGTGGTGACATCGGAGGCTTCCTACCTGCGCTCCCTGCGGCTGCTGACCGACACTTTCGTGCTAAGCCAGGCGCTCCGAGACACGCTCACCCCCCGTGATCACCACACACTCTTCTCCAATGTGCAGCGAGTCCAGGGAGTCAGCGAACGGTCAGTGGCTTCCCATCCTTCCTGGGAACCTGGCCTTAGGCTGCTGGGCACGCCCTTTTCTCTCTCCCCCACCCAGGTCCTTTTTTTTTCTTTTCTTTTTTAAAGACGGGGTTTCACCATATTGGTCAGGCTGGTCTTGAACTCCCGACCTTAGGTGATCCGCCTGCCTTGGCCTCCAAACTACTTGGATTACAGGCGTGAACCACCACGCCCGGCCTCCCCCGCCCAGGTCCTTACTTAGTTCCCAGCTCTTCTCTCAAGAACGCGGGAGACCTGGCTTTCTGCCCCGCCCCATTGCTCGCTTCCCCAATTCCTTCAGGTTTCTAGCGACGTTACTGTCCCGTGTGCGCTCTTCCCCGCACATCAGCGACCTGTGTGATGTGGTGCATGCCCACGCCGTGGAGCCTTTCTCGGTGTATGTGGATTACGTGCGGAACCAGCAGTATCAGGAGGAGACCTACAGCCGCCTCATGTGAGTGTCCCGGGGATGGGGAGGAAGCTGGGGAGAGGGGTGGGCCAAGGCCCACAGCAGGCTGGGCACCAGGGCCTCCAGACAGCCGCTAGCCACGCCTGCTTCTGCAGGGACACCAACGTGCGGTTCTCCGCCGAGCTGCGCCGGCTGCAGAGCCTCCCGAAGTGTGAGCGGCTCCCGCTGCCGTCCTTCCTGCTACTGCCCTTCCAGCGCATCACCCGGCTCCGCATGCTGCTGCAGGTACCTGTCCCGGCTGCGGCCGGCCGTACCTGCCCCACCAACCCCATCGAGGAACTCTCCCGAGGATCTCTTGTCCAGCTACCACCAGGCCGACTCCACCTTAAACATAAAGGCAGGGCGGGTGGCTCACACCTGTAATCCCAGCACTTTGGGAGGCCGAGGTGGGCGGATCACGAGGTCAGGCGATCGAGACCATCCTGGCAAACATGGTAAAACCCCGTCTTTACTAAAAATATAAAAATTAGCTGGGCGTGGTGGCGGTTGCCTGTAGTCCCAGCTCCTCGGGAGGCTGAGGCAGGAGAATTGTTTGAACCCGGGAGGCAGAGGTTGCAGTGAGCCGAGATTGTGCCACTGCACTCCAGCCTGGCGACAGAGCGAGACTCCGTCTCAAAGAAAGAAAGAAAGAAACAAAACAAAAAAACTCCATAAAATCCCCCGTCATAACTCGGAATCTGGGTCTCCCAGCCTAGGACTCACCAAACCCTACCTTATCTGCTGTGTGGGCTCTTCCCCCGACCTGGACTGCCTCCAGGTCCAGGTACAGGGAAAGGGCCTCTGGCTGGAGACATGAGTTCCACACTTAGCTCTGCCACTGATTCACTGAGTGACCTTGGGCAAGTCCCTTCTGCTCTCTGGGTCTCAGGGGGAGTGTGTGAGTGGTTTTTGAGGTTGTCTCTGGCTGTATTTTTCTACCCACATGCCTTCCCAGCTGGGGTGATAACACCCCCAAGGGGGCAAAAGTTGGTTCTTTGGATGTGAAAATAATATTACTTATTCCAGCAGTGATACTCCCTTAAGCTTTAGTGCATAAACAGAGTTACAGTAGATCTGTAGAATTAAACATTCATGGTTCATGGTAAGGGGGATGTTTAGGGATAATTATCTTAAAAAGGCTCCTTAGTGGGGTGATAATGGGGGAAAAAAAGGTTGAGACACTCTTTTCTTTCTTTCTTTCTTTCTTTTTAAATAAAGACTGGGTTTCACCATGTTGGTCAGGCTGGTCTTGAACTCCCAACCTCAGGTGATCCACCCACCTTGGCCTCCAAAGTGCTTGGATTACAGGCGTGAGCCACCATCCCCGGCCTTTTCTTTTCCTTTTCTTTTTTTTGAGACGGGCGAGACGGAGCCTCGCCCAGGCTGGAGTGCAATGGCGAGATCTCGGCTCATTGCAACCTCCACCTCCCGGGTTCAAGTGATTCTCCTAACTCAGCCTCCCCAGTAGCTGGGATTACAGTCATGTGCCATCACACCTGGCTAATTTTGTATTTTTAGTAGAGACGAGGTTTCACCATGTTGGTCAGGCTGGTCTTGAACTCCTGAACTCAGGTGATCCACCTGCCTCCGCTTCCCAAAGTGCTGGGATTACAGGCGTGAGCCACTGTGTCCAGCCTGAGACACTCTCTTCTATTGCAAAGTAGAGACTCCTTTCTAACCAGGTTACCCAATAAGGGGATCTTTAGAGCAGTGGCACAAACACGGCTCACTGCAGCCTCAAATTCCTGGGCTCAAGGGATCCTCATACCTCAGCCTCAAAAGTATCTGGGACTACAATGCCACCATGCCTGGCTATTTATTAATTTTTATTTTTATAGAGACAGGGTCTCACTCTGTTGGCCAGGCTGGTCTTGAACTTCTGGTCTCAAGTGATCCTCCTATCTCAGATTCTCAAAGCTCTGGGATTACAGGCGTGAGCCACTGAGCCCAGCGAATGGCAGGGATCTTTATGAGAAGAGTTCCCAACTACATTATCAGTGTCTTTATGATCTTATTCAGCTTTATCTATTTCCAGTGTAGACAACACAATAATAATAATGATACTAATCATAATAGCTCAACAGCTATTGAGCTTTCTAGGAATGGTTCTAAGTACCATACACCTGTGTAAACTTACCCACAACTGTGTGAGGGTAGAACTATTATTTATCCTACTTTAGAGATGAGAAAGCTAAGGCACAGGTTATATAACTTGCCGCAGGTCATATAGAATTAATTGATGGAGCCGTGCTTGGTGGCTCACGTCTGTAATCCCAGCACTTTGGGAGGCCAAGGCGGGCAGATCACGAGGTCAGGAGATCAAGACCATCTTGGCTAACATAGTGAAACCCCATCTCTACTAAAAATACAAAAAATTAGCTGGGTGTGGTGGCACATGCCTGTAATCCCAGCTACTCGGGAAGCTGAGGCAGGAGAATTGCTTGAACCCAGGAGGCAGAGGTTGCAGTTTGCCGAGATTGTGCCACTGCACTCCAGCCTGGGTGACAAAGTAAGACTCCATCTCAAAAAAAGAAATAATTGATGGAGACAAAATTGTAATCTAAGCACTCTTAGCTACTCTGCTATATTGCCTGCACTAACAGTTTTGGTTAATAATTATTAAAATAACAGCAGCTGGGCGTGGTGGTGTGTACCTGTAGTCCCAGCTACTCGGGAGGATGAGGCGGGAGGATCGCTTGAGCCCCGGAGTTCTGGGCTGTAGTGTGCTATGCCAATCGGGTGTTCTCACTAAGTTCATCATCAATATGGTGACCTCCTGGGAGCGGGAGACCACCCCGCCTAAGGAGGGGTGAAGCGGCCCAGGTCGGAAGCGGAGCAGGTCAAAACTCCCGTGCTAATCAGTGGTGGGATTGTGCCTGTAAATAGCCACTGCACTCCAGCCTGGGGAACACAGGGAGACCCTGTCTCTTAAAAAATAATTTTAAAAATTAAATAAACATTAAGAGCAACCTTCTTTTCAACATTTAATATGTGCCAAGAACAATGCTAAGCACTTTACATATATTACCTCCTTGAATCCTCAAAACAGTGCTATTGATATATACCTAGCAGGTGGGTATTAGCCCCATTTTACAGATGAGGAAGCTGAGGCTCAGAATGGTAACAGGACTTGCGCAGGGTTCTGCAGATGGTGAGTGATGAGGTCTGTCAGCCTTGCTGAAGCTGGCCAAAGCCGGCAGGGTCCTCTGAGCTGTGGCCCCTCTGAATCCCAGGGCCACAGAGCAGGGGACCCAGTCACCTTTCCTCTTTGTCCCCAGAATATCCTGCACCAGACAGAAGAGGGGTCCAGCCGCCAGGAGAATGCCCAGAAGGCCCTGGGTGCTGTCAGCAAGGTGGGCAGGAGGGAAGATGAAACTGGGGGAGGTGACAAGGTGGGAGAGAGAAATGGCAGGGAGTGGGGGCTGGCCACTGGGATGGGTGACAAGGCTACCCTTACCCAGATCATCGAGCGTTGCAGCGCTGAGGTGGGGCGCATGAAGCAGACTGAAGAGCTGATCCGTCTCACCCAAAGGCTGCGCTTCCACAAAGTCAAGGTACAGCCCTGCCCAGGCTCCCCATCTTGTCCTGCCCCACAGTGCTGCGAAGCTAGAACCTCCTCTGCTTCTGCTTCCTCGCAGGCCCTGCCCCTGGTCTCCTGGTCACGGCGCCTGGAGTTCCAGGGAGAGCTGACTGAGTTAGGGTGCCGGAGGGGGGGCGTGCTCTTTGCCTCACGCCCCCGCTTCACCCCTCTTTGCCTGCTGCTCTTTAGCGACCTGCTGCTCATCACTCAGCCTAAGAGGTGAGTCCTAGGGAAGGAAGGACCCCAGGCTGGAGTGGGCAGGAAGGGTCCAGTGGGACCCTTGCTGTCCTTCTGAACAACATAATCCCTGGGCAGTGGTCAGCGGCTACAGGTTCTGGACTATGCCCATCGCTCCCTGGTCCAGGCCCAGCAGGTTCCAGATCCATCTGGACCCCCTACCTTCCGCCTCTCCCTTCTCAGCAACCACCAGGGCCGCCCCACCCACCGGCTACTCCAAGCTTCTTCCCTGTGAGTTGTGTTTCCTTCAGAAAAGACCCTTGGGATCCTTATCTGACCTCTTAGACCTCCCCTGACTTCCCCAGTCTCTCTGTTTTGTGGCTCCTGCCTCAACCCCAGAGGATCTCCTGGGCCAACTGCGACACTTCCCAATATCCCCACCAGATCAGACATGCAGCGCTGGCTGGGAGCCTTCCCAACCCCAGGCCCCCTTCCCTGCTCCCCGGACACCATCTATGAGGACTGTGGTGAGTAGCCCCCTAGAAAGGAGGAGGGAAGAAAAAGTGAGTCTTACGGGAATATGGGGGAGAATCTAAACAGAACCTCGATCCCACCGTAATGTCACCCACCCCCAACCAGACTATTCCCAGGAACTGTGTTCAGAGCCGTCTGCACCTGCCAAAACTGAAGGACGGAGTCTGGAGTCCAGGGCTGCCCCCAAGCACCTGCACAAGACCCCTGAAGGTGAGAGAGTCTTTCAATGTATTTATTTGAAACAGACTCTAATTCTGTTGGCCAGGCTGGGATGCAGTGATGTAATCTCAGCTCACTGCAACCTCCACCTCTTGGGTTCAAGCGATTCTTCTGCCTCAACCTCCCAAGTAGTTGGGATTACAGGTGGCTGCCACCATGCCTGGCTAATTTTTGTATTTTTCTTAGAGATGGGGTTTCATGATGTTGGTCAGGCTGGTCTTGAACTCCTGACCTCAGATGATCTGTCTGCCTTGGCCTCCCAAAGTGCTGGGATTATAGGCGTGAGCCACCCACGCCTGGCCTTCTATTATTTTTTTTAATGGAGGTGGGGGTCTCACTATGTTGCTCAGGCTGGTCTTGAACTCCTGGGCTCAAGTGATCCTCTTGCTTCAGCCCCCCAAAGTGCTGGGATTACAGGCATGAGCCACTGTGCCTGACAGTGTTTCATTTATTCACTCAATAAATATTTATTAAGCACCTACAAAGTGCCACTTGCCATTCTAGGGACTGTGAATCAAACACACCACACTTCCTTCCCTGCTGGAGCTATGTCCTAGCAGAGGAGGCAGAGGATAAAGAATGAGCCAAATAGATAAGTAAATTATAAAGTACATATGAAGGTGATGACTGCTGTGGATGAAAAAAAAAGTGAGCACAACAAAGAAGATCAGGAGTTCCAGAGTTGGGCAGAGTGAAATTTTTTCTTTCTTTCTTTCTTTCTTTTTCTTTCTTTCTTTCTTTCTTTTCTTCCTTCCTTCCTTCCTTCCTTCCTTCCTTCCTTCCTTCCTTCCTTCCTTCCTTCCTTCCTTCCTTCTTTCTTTCTTCCTTTTTTTTTTTTTTTTTTGATGGAGTCTTGCTCTGTTGCCCAGGCTGGAGTGCAATGGCGCGATCTTGGCTCACTGCAACTCCCGCCTCCCGGGTTCAAGCGATTCTCCTGCCTCAACTTAGTAGCTGGGATTACAGACGCGCCACCACACCCAGCTAAGTTTTTGTAGTTTTAGTAGAGATGGGGTTTCACCATGTTAGCCAGGATGGTCTCAATCTCTGACCTCATGATCCATCTGCCTCGGCCTCCCAAAGTGCTGGGATTACAAATGAGGTCACAGAGGTGGCAGGGACAGGATCATGGCGAAACCTTGTCTCTACCTGAGCCACTGCGTCCAACCTACGAGTGAAATTTTCCATGGGGAGGCTGAGATGGACCTCACTGAGAAGGCAATATGGAGCTTGATGGAGCTAATTTAGGCCCACAGTGTCTGGGGGAAGAGTGACCCAGCTGGAGGCAGCAGCCAGCGCAAAGGCCCTGCAGCTGATGTGTGACTGAGGAACCGTAAAGGGGCCAGTGTGGCCTGAGGAAAGAGAAAGGGGGAGAAGCAAATGAAGTCATAGAGGTGGCAGGGATGGGATCATGCAAGACCTGACAGTTTCCTGCAACGACTCCACCTCTCACTCCAAGTGACATGGGCAGCCACTACCGAGAAGCAGCCCAGACCCTCCCCAAGCTGCGGTCAACCTCCACTTCCGATGCCCTTTCTACTGATGCTCCAGGCTTGTCCATGAATTCCCACACCTACAATGACCCCAAAGGCCTGAGACCCCACGAGGCCCCCTTTCCCTCCTCACCTGCTCCTTGCTTCCACCTCACTGGAGCCTCTGTCTCTCTTCCTCCAGGTTGGCTGAAGGGGCTTCCTGGGGCCTTCCCTGCCCAGCTGGTGTGTGAAGTCACAGGAGAACACGAAAGGAGGAGGCACCTGCGCCAGCACCAGAGGCTTCTCGAGGCTGTTGGGCCTTCTTCAGTCACCCCCAGTGCTCCCCCACCCTAATGCAGGCTGAGGAGAGGGTACAGGTTGGGAGATACCTACCAGTGTGGCAAGGAGAGGACAAAGCCCATTCATCCATTGGATTCACTGACAGTGGAGATACTACCTCTTGTGGCAACCAATAGAGATCGAACTTCAGGACAGAGCAGCCAATGAAAACGGCTGCTGGAGCCCACAGCAATAAGATGAATGAGGATGCCTTGATTGTGTGGCCAATGGAGACACAGGCTTAGTGTAGAGCAGCCAATGGGTACTGAGCTGGCTGAGCCTAAGGCCAGTGAGTATTCCTGCTACACTCAGGACCAAGGAAGACAAATCTAGGTCATGGCAGTTAAAAAAGGGCCTCATTGGAGATAAAGCCCTACAATAAACTTGAGAACAGGAATGAGCAGGAACTCAACCAGTCAAAGAAAATAGTGATCTGGGCTCAAGAGACCAGTAGTCATCCTGCTTGGTTCGGCAGCAATGACTGGTCCTGTCTTTTGAGTCTGGGAAATACTAGTTTCCATTCCTGGGTGCTTCCTGTGCCCTCTTAAGCCAGTTCTTCTCTTCCAGAAGAATTCAGAGTGTATGTCTCAGAACATCTGTGTGTGTGCACATGCATGTGTAGATATGTGTGTATATGCAACAGGGAAGGCATTCTGCTGAACATGGTGTGTGTGTGGTGATTGATTGTACCCCTCTCCCTCCTGCGAATGACTGAGAGCTCCATTTCTTCCTTTACCTCCCATTTTTGCTGTTACTCGCTCCAAGAAAGAGGCTAAGTCTGAGCTTCAGAAGAGACTGTGCTGGGTGTGGCTTGCCACCCAGGGGAGGAGAGCCTTGAGCTCTGGGTCTCTTGGAGAACAATGTTCCGTGGCAGTTGCAGGGTGATCTTATGGAGCAGCCAACAGCCTGGCAGAGGAGCCCAAGGAACTGAAGATGGCTAGTAGCTGGGGCCTGAGGACCTTAAAGTCTGCAGGCCCTTCTCGTTGCCCCAAACACTGGCCTCCATAATTCCTGCCTGTAGATCCCCCAACTTGAACTATAATCCATCAGCCATTGTCAGCCTTGACATCAGAACCACACTAGATCCTGCATCTAGGTGAAATGGGAGCTGTGGATCACAGGCCAGCCAGTGAACCCCCTGGGCTTTATTGCCTTTGTCCTGATCCTCTCACAGAAACACTGGGCCAAACAGTGGGGAGAGATGGGAGCGTAGTGTGGCTGTCCAACCCCATCCAGAGAATCTGCTTCCGGATGAGCAAATGCCTCGCATGATACCAGAGGAGGTGAGAGATAGAGCAAGGCAGACAGTGGCTGGCAGGGGGACCCAGGCCTGGGACAAGGCCTCCCCTTCAGCTCAGGCACAGCAACTAGCCCAGGATAGACAATGTCACGTTGACCGCAGGAGGTGCAGGGACTCCGGGAGACTCAGAAGGAGAAGAGCACTGGCATTTGGTGTGTCCATGACGTTGGAGACTCCCCTAGCATGGTGCCTGACATATGGGAATCCCTCAATAAATAGTGGTGCATTTGTACTGAGGCTCTCTGGAGAAGTGTGTGCTTATAGGAGCAGTGGAATCCAAGTGTGGTTTCACAAGGAGGATGGGGCTGATGGGAAAGGAGTCCAGAGCAGGGGTCAATTCTGTTGGGAACTGAGCCTTGAAGGTCATGTGCAAGACCTGAGTGTGTCAGCCCACTCACGATTCCTGAGCGACCTCAGGTGCTGGTGGTGGTGGTGGCAATGGTGGTGGGTTTGCAGCAGCTGTGGTTGGGGGCAGCTGCAGGCTGGGCAATGCCTGGGGCTTTGGCAGGGGATGAAGATGCAGCAATAAGGATAAAAAGGGCAGCCAGGGCCAGCATGGTGGCTCACACCTGTAATTCCGTCACTTTGGGAGGCTGAGGTGGGCAGATCACTTGAGCTCAGGAGTGTGAGACCAGCCTGGGCTGCATAACAAAATCCTGTCTCTACAAAAAATACAAAAATTTCCCAGGCATAGTGGCACACACCTATAATCCCAGCTACTTAGGAGGCTGCGGCCAGAGGACAGCTTAAACCCAGGAGGTCGGGGCTGCAATGAGCCATGTTCACACCTCTGCACTCCAGCCTGGGTGACATCCAGCCTGGGTGACAAAACAAGACTCTGTCTCAAAAAAAAAAAAAAAAAAAAAAAAGGCAGCAATAAAGACCCTTTACTGACCAGCCAAGCATCTCTGTGTTTAATTCAATTATACATATTTATTGAGTGGCTTCTAGGTGCCAGGCATTGTTCTAGGATCTGGGCATACACATATGAAAAAGACAAGGTCCTTGCCCTAGAAAGCCTACATCCTGGGGGTTAGAGGTCACAGGGACAATTACCAAGTCAACAAATTAATAAGAAAGAGGTCAAGCCGGGCAAGGTGGCTCATGCTTGTCATCCCAACACTTTTGGAGGCTGAGGAGGATGGATCACCTGAGGTCAGGAGTTTGAGACCAGCCTGGCCAACATGGTGAAACCCTGTCTCTACTAAAAATACAAAAATTAGCTGGGCGTGGTGGCGCACACCCGTAAGTCCCAGCTACTCAGGAGGCTGAGGCAGGAGAATCACTTGAACCTGGGAGGAGGAAGTGGCAGGAGGCTGCAGCAAGCTGAGATTGTGCCATTGCACTCCAGCCTGGACGACTACATCTCAAAAAAACAAAACAACCCCCCCTCCCCAAAACAGATAGCAGTAAGATAAAATCAGTAAGCAGTAAGCAGAAAATACTGCAAGGGCCATGGTATAGAATGTTGTGTGTGTGTGTGTGTTTTGGGAGAGGGCAGCGGCTTTAGGGAAGATCCTGTAAGAGATGATATTTGAACTGAGACCCAGATGACTTCTAGAAGGAAGTAGCCGTGGGAGGATCTGGGGAAAGAGCATTTGAATGGAGACAACAGGGGATGATAGTCCAGGAACAGAAGGTACTGGTAGTGGGGATGGGAATCGGTACATGTGCCCCTTCAATTTTCCTGGTAGCGGGGAGCCCCTCCCCACCAAGATCTCTCTCCTTCTTTGGCATAAGATGGAGACACTGGGCTACTCAGACAGATAGACCTCTGGGGGCAGACATGTGCTCCATATACTTTCTCTCCTGGCTCCTCACCCCCTAGAGTCCTGCCACTAAGGAAGCCCCATGATCAAATTCAGATGTTCTGATGGTGGGATAATGGGGAGATGCGGACCAGGTAAGGGTTACTTTGGAGACATGGAGGTGCATAAAATACAACCATATGTTCCAAAAGAGACTGAGAAGAGAGGAAGGGAGGGGACCGCCATGTTTCCTGACTTTGGGGCTTGGTTTCTGTTATCTCAGAGCCCGCTTTCCATTTTGGGGTGACCTGAGTGTGTTTGTCCTGGGGGATCTGCATTCTGCTGGCCTGTCCAAGGGGGCTGAAGGGCATGAAGCACAGCTATATGGGAAAGGGGCAGATGTGGGGGAATGAGGCCCACAGCAAGGAGAGAGTGGATGGACAGAAGATGGGAACAGGGGTAGAGTAGGGAGGACCGAAGAGGGAGGCTGATGGGGGTGTTGCAGGACGGGTGGCCATAGGTAACTCAGCTCATCCTGAAGTGTCTCCCTCCCTCTCCCTCAGGCATCTCTGCCATGGCATCCCGGGGGTGTCCAGCATCCCCTCCCTCCTGTGTTCTTCCTGCCCCTCTGGGTTGGCTCCTGCAACTTCCTCATAGGTGGCGTAGGAGGATCCATGGGAGAAGCCTCTCAGGGGTACCCTGTCTGCATTACAGGTGTGCTGCTGTGGGTGGTACAGAGGTTCACTGAGTCAGCTGGGGAGTCCTAGAGCCACCATCAGCTTATTCCCTCACAGTCTATCATGCTGGGAGGTGGAGGAAACTGACATTTCCACAGGCTCAGGTGTAGGCGTTCTGGGGAGAGGTGCCTGAGGGGACAGGGTGGGAAACCCAGGCCCCAGTTGGGGGCCTCTCTCTGAGTCAGTGTGGGCACTCTTCACCCATGGCCCCGCTCCTTATAGCCGAAGGCTCCATATTCTGGGAGTCAATTGTCAACTCAAAAGGAAGAGGCTGAGACACAAAATATGATTGAAAGAGTTTACTTGAGCCAAAGGGGGCTGGGTGCGGTGGCTCACGTTCGTAATCCCAGCACTTTAGGAGGCGGAGGCAGGTGGATCACTTGAGGTCATGACTTTGAGACCAGCCTGGCCAACATGGTGAAACCCTGTCTCCACTAAAAATACAAAAAATTAGCTGGGTGTGGTGGCACCCGCCTGTAATCCCAGCCACTCGGGAGGCTAAGGCAGGAGAATCGCTGGAACTCGGAGGTGGAGGTTGCAGTGAGCTGAGACTGTGCCATTGCACGCCAGCCCGGGTGACAAGAGCAAGACACAGTCTCAAAAAACGAACAAACAGGCCGGGGGCGGTGGCTCACGCCTGTAATCCAAGCACTTTGGAGGCCAAGGTGGGCGGATCACCTGAGGTCGGGAGTTCAAGGCCAGTCTGACCAACATAGTGAAACCCCGTCTTAAAAAAAGAGAGAGAGAGAAAAACAAACAAACACACACACAAACAAACAAACAAAAACAAAGGAGGACGACTGCCAGGAAGACTCAGACCCAAGTAATCTTGGATATGAGCTCCATTAGGGCTTTGTTACAAGCAGGTTTTCAAAGACAAAACATGGGGACAGGAAGTGGGCTGTGGGCTGATACAAAGTTGTTAGGAAATTTCATTGGTTTACAGAACTCTCATTGAATAGTGATTGGCTATACACTGTTAAGCTACAGGGAGTGGGTTAGAGTCTCCAGTGTGGCATTACTAGGTTAATTCATAGCTACTTATGGCAATAGCAAGCCAATGCAAGCAGTTTCAAGAGATAAATACATAGCTCAAAGGCGGTAATGGGATGCCACTGCTGCCTCCTTTTAATTCCCTCTCTGGGCCTGATTTTTTTTTTTTTTTTTGGTCACAAGGTCTGGCTGTCACCAAGGCCGGAGTGCAGTGGCACGATCTTGTCTCACTGCAGCCTCGACCTCCTGGGCTCAAGCTATCCTCCTGCCTCAGTCTCCCGAGCAGCTGGGAACACAGACAGGAGCCACAACACTAATTTCCGTATTTCTGTAGAGACGGCGTTTCGCCTTGTTGCCCAGGCTAGTCTGGAACTCCTGGCTCAAGGGATCCTCTCGATGGGCCTGATAATTTTAAAAGGCTTGCCTTCCTCAGATAAAAAGTTTTTTCTTTTCCTACAAGATAAGGCAGATAGTACAGGGCACGGATCTCTCTTCGCAGTGGCCTTGTGTCGGCCCCAGGTCAACAGCTTTGTGGCCCATATCCCAGATAAGCGGGGGTGGGGTTTGTAATAATGCCCGCAAACAACAGAGGAAAGAGAGGAGCCTCGCCCTCTTCCCCCTCCCCCGCGACCCCAAGCCTGCTCACTAGTTCTCTCCTCCTTCCATCCGCAAGGAACCCTCCAGCCCACTTCCTGTGATCCTTTCCGGAGCCCTTCAGCCTGGCTGGCTCTCTGGCCATCTGGGAAAGCTTCTGTTTCCTCCCTGCATACTCGCAGGTCTCCCCCTTCAGCTACAGAAATAACTGCTGGCTCCGGCTGTCCAGGGTGGCCAGCCCACCAGCCCACCGTCCGGGTGCGGCGGTGCCTCTCCCGCGATAGCTTCACTACGAGTCTGGCCGGTTCCCGACCTTGGTCCCCAGCACGTCCTCTCCAAGCCACGGTCTCGCCACCCTCCAGCAGCTTCGGGCGACACCAGGGGAGCAGAGCGCTGGAGCTCCTGGAAGTACCCCCGACCCTAGTGGGGCGCCCCTCACCCCTGACTCTGCGAGGGACTGGGACTCACTGCGTGAGCGCAGTGCGGCGGTAAGGGTTCCCCCAGCAGGTCTCAGCACGTCTTCTGGCCGGGCTCTGTGGTCTCCTGGCCAAGCTGTGTCTCCTGGTTCTCAGCGCCCGCCTCCCACGCTGGGCGCAGTGTGTGGGTGGGCTGTCCCAATCGAGGAATCTTGGGGAAGTTGAGGCCCTGGCTCCTGCTGTCCAGATCACTGCCCAACGCCCCCTCAGTGCGCCACTCCTCCTTCCCACCCACCCGCAGAACTCTTGAGGTCGCAGTGGCCGCCACGAGTTCTTGGGGCCTGCGTTCAGCTGCTTGATCCGACTAGGGTAGACTCCGGACCCGAGTGGGTCAGCTCTGTGCCAGATGCCGTTTTTCAAGCTGGTGCCTGCACGTGTCCCCGCCACAGGGCAGGGAGCCGTGGAGCTTGCCCGCGAACTGCCCGCAACCACCGCTGACCGAAGCCTCTCCCACTTCTTCCATCGTTAGAAACCTGCATCTGCCCTCTGTGCGAGAGTTGGGGTTGAATCCAGATTTTGTGGGAACCTTAAAAAAAATTGACTAAAAAAAAAAAGAAATAAGAAAAAAATTGACTAAAAATTGGGTTTGAAAGTGAGCCTGAGTTTTTTTGTTTTTATTTTGTTTTGAGACGGAGTCTCAATCTGTCGCCTAGAGTGTCCAGGCTGGAGTGCAATAGCGCGATCTCAGCTCACTGCAACCTTCGCCTCCCGGATTCAATCGATTCTCCTGCCTCAGCCTCCTGAGTAGCTGGGACTACAGGCGTCCACCATACCCGGCTAATTTTTTATATTTTTAGCAGAGACGGGGTTTCACCATATTGATCTCAAACTCCAGGCTGGTCTCGAACTCCTGACCTCGTGATCCGCGAGCCTCGGCCTCCCAAAATGCTTGCCTTCCTCAGATAAAACGTTTTTCTTTCCCTACAAGATAAGGCAGATAGTACAGGACACGGATCTCTCTTTGCGCTGGCCTTCTGTGGGCTCTGGATCAACATTTTCATGGCCTATATCACAGATAAGCAGAGTTGTAGGGTAGGGGTTGCAAAGTCTGACCATATGTTCCAAATATTCTAAAAGGCCAACCATCTGTTCCGAAAGAGACTGAGAAGAGAGGAAGGGAGGGGTCTGCCATGTTTCCTGACATTTGGGGGTTGCTTTCTGTTATCATAGAGCCCAATTTTCATTTTGGGGTGACCTGAGTGTGTTTGTCCTGGGGGGTCTGCATTCTGCTGGCCTGTCCAAGGGGGTGAAGGGCATAAAGCACAGCTATATGGGAAAGGGGTGGATGTGGGAGATGAGGCCCACAGCCAGGAGAGAGTGGGCAGAAGATGGGAACGGGGATGGGGTAAGGAGGACCGAAGAGGGAGGCTGATGGGGGTGTTGCAGGACAGGTGGCAGTAGGTAACTCAGCTCATCCTGAATTGTCTCCCTCCCTCTCCCTCAGGCATCTCCACTGTGATTACGGGGATTACAGGTGTAAGCCATCGAGCCTGGCACCTGAGTTTTATTCAAAATAATAAGCTCATTTTAAAAAGCTGGCAAATACGATGACCAACATAAAAACCCAGAAAAACAAGATAATTTTATGAATTTCTTAACACATTTCTAATGTTTTTCTCCTGTGGTTTTTGGCTGCATACTGTCATTGCCTTTTCATATAACAATTTTATAATTTTTTTTTTTTTTTTTAAAGACGGGGTTTCACCATGTTGGTCGGGCTGGTCTTGAACTCCTGACCTCAGGTGATCTGCCCGCCTCAGCCTCCCCAGAGTGCTGAGATTACAGGCATGAGCCACCGCGCCTAGCCACAATTTTATAATTTTCTACAGAGAGGGCAATTCAGCTTTTTCTCTAGCTTGATGGAAATGTATTGTTGGTATTTTAGAAACAGTTTGTTCAGCTTCAATATTTATTGGTAATGGCATATACTCTTTTTTTTTTTTTTGAGACAAAGTTTCACAATTTTTCCCCAGGCTGGAGTGCAATGGCACGATCTCAGCTCACTGCAACCTCTGCCTCCCAGGTTCAAGGGATTCTTCTCCCTCAGCCTCCGGAGTAGCTGGGATTACAGATGTGCACCACCATGCCCAGCTAATTTTTGTATTTTTAGTAGAGACGTGATTTCATCATGTTTGTCAGGCTGGTCTTGAACTCCTGACCTCAGGTGATCCGCCCGCCTCACCTTCCCAAAGTGCTAGGATTACAGGCAGGAGCCACCACACCTGGCCTGAGCATTTTAATCCCTTGATACATTTTTAAATCATAGCATTAAACAATTTCCAAATTTTTCTACTTTCTTATTTTCTTTCAAGAGAAGGTCTTGCTCTGTCACCCAGGCTGGAGTGCAGTGGTGCGATCACAGCTGTCTGCAGCCTTGACCTCCTGAGCTCAAGCAATCCTCCAACCTCTGTGTCCTGAGTAGCTGGACAGCAGGCAGACACCACTGTGACTGGCTAATTTTTTTTTTTTTATAGAGATGGAGTACCTTCATTTTTTAACCAAAGCATTTTTATCATGATAAAGTCTTCACTATGTTATTTTTTTAACAAGATGGACAGATCAATTTTTTCCATATTCATGACTTATTTATAATAACATTTTCAATGATGTTTATTCAATTCATAATTTTTATCAGATCTACATTTTAAAATGAAGATTCGATTGTTGAATTGACTTTTAATCAACATATTTTTCTGTGAGCAATTTTAGTCATTGACAGTTCTATTTTTTGTATGTGTGTTTTTGATTTATAGTTTTATTAACTCCAGTGAACTCACTGCAATCCTCTGCCTCCTGGGTTCAAGCTATTCTCATGCTTCAGCCTCTCCAGTAGCTGGCACTACAAGCATGCACCACCATGCCCAGCTAATTTTTTTTTTTTTTTTGAGACATAGTCATGCTCTGTCTCCCAGGCTGGAGTGAAATGGCGTGATCTCGGCTCACTGCAACCTCTGCCTCCCAGTTTCAAGTGATTCTCTTGTCTCAGCCTCCCGAGTAGCTGGGATTGCAGGCGCCTGCCATCACGCCCCAGTAATTTTTGCATTTTTAATAGAGATGGAGTTTCACCATGTTGGCCAGGCTGGTCTCGAACTCCTGACCTCAAGTGATCTGCCCCTGTCTGCCTCCCAAAGTGCTGGGATTACAGGCATGAGCCACTGAGATGAGTCTTTATTTTTTATTTATTTTTTTTAAAGACGGGGTTCCACCATGTTGGTCAGGCTGGTCTTGAACTCCCGATCTCAGGTGATCCGCCCGCCTTGGCCTCCAAAGTGCCTGGATTACAGGCCTGAGCCACCATGCCCAGCCGAGTCTTGATTTTTTAGTCCCATAGGTCATTAAATTCCCTTTATCCTTTAAACCAGTTTGCATCTCCTTTCTTTTATTAGCTACAGAGTCCTAACTGATTCAGCTAATCCACAATACAACTGTATTCTTAGCTATTCCAGAGAGGCCATTTATCTCACTGGCAGCTCCTCCTCTCCTGTGTGCCTTCCTGTTCAGACTCTGTAGATTACGCAATGAATTTCCAAATTGTACAATGCAAATATGAGGTGGGCAGGTCCACCTCAGAATCTGCCTGTTACAATATGTAACTTTGCCAAAGTTGCTTCAATTTGGTCCTCATCATAGCTTCACATTTTATTTAAGGCTAGTCTAGGCTGGCGAGGTGGCTCACATCTGTAATCCTAGCAGTTTGGGAGGCCGAGGTGGGCGGATCACTTGAGGTCAGGAGTTCGAGACCAGCCTGACCAACATGGTGAAACCCCGTCTCTACTAAAAATACAAAAATTAGCCGGGCATGATGGTGCATGCCTGTAATCCCAGCTACTTGGGAGACTGAGGCAAGAGAATCGCTTGAACCTGAGAGGTGGAGTTTGCAGCAAGCCGAGATGGCACCATTGCACTCCAGCCTGGGCAACAAGAGCGAAATTCTGCCTCTGAAAAAAAAAAAAGGAATGAACCATCACGTCTGGCCCTATATTTCTACTCTTATTATGCCCTTTATAAAATATATTACTGTTGATGTTTAAAGCTATTAGTGTAGTAGTACTTACACACGATTCATGACTAACATATATATGTGTGTATATAGGTACATACATATCTGTTTATATATATGCATGCACATACATACAGATACATTCACACATACATATATGTGGGTATTGCAAAGTATTAAGTGATTCTAATACTCTGACTATAATAGTCAAAGTATTATTTAAAGTCTCAAATAATACTTCGAGAATCAGCAGCGTAGGGGCGGGCGTCAGTGGACAGAGGAGTGGGGATTAACCTGGAATGAAAGGAATTTCTCATAGATTCAGCCTCATAGCTTTACCACTGACTTTGCACTTTACTTCAATTAGAAAGTCCCAGGAAAGAACTCTAGAGAGATCTAGCTTGAGTCAATCATTTTTTTTTGAAATGGATATCACTCTCTTGCCCAGGCTGGAGTGCAGTGGCAAAATCTTGGCTCACTGAAACCTCTGCTTCTCGGGTTCAAGCGAATCTTCTGCCTCGGCCTCCCAAGTAGCTGGGACTACAGGCATGTGCCACCATGCCTGGCTAATTTTTGTATTTTTAGTAGAGACGGGGTTTCACCATGTTGGCCAGGCTGGTCTTAAACTCTTGATCTCAGGTGATCTGCCCCACCTTGGCCTCCTAAAGTGCTGGGATTACAGACATGAGACACCACACACCTGGCCTTAGGTCAATCATTTTGAGTTTGGGTCATGTGTTCACCACTTTGCAGCCCCCACTGGAACTACAGTGATGAGTTTTTGGGCATCACCCAATAGCAGACAAGCACATGTAGCTCAAAATAGTAACAATTATTACTGGTGAAGATGTTTGTAAATGTGGCTTTTTCTGGTCAAATTGGCTTTTTATTTGTGTATTTGTTTATTTGAGACAGAGTTTCTCTCTTGTCACCCAGGCTGGAGTGCAATGGTGAAATCTTGGCTCACTGCAACCTCCACCTCCTGGGTTCAAGCGATCCTCCTGCCTCAGTCTCCCAAGTAGCTGGGGTTACAGGCATGTGCCACCATGCCCGGCTGATTTTGTATTTTTAGTAGAGACGGGGTTTCTCCATGTTGGTCAGGCTGGTCTTAAACTCTTGACCTCAGGTGATCTGCCCGCCTTGGCCTCCCAAAGTGCTGGGATTACAGGCATGAGCCACCGTGCCCAGCCCAAATTGGCTTTTTAATAATTCACCCTTAATTGCCTAGTCCCAGGGAGCTTTTACTGTGTGACCAAGAGCAGACAGGAGCACATGCCCTCCCCAGGTGAGCAGGTTACCAAAACAGAACCCAGATGGAGCTGGTCCACCACACGTCCCTTCATCCCAAACCATGAAATAGTTGCCTTTCTTCTTCTAGGAACATGGTGGGCTCCCTCTTAGAGTGAAGTGCGGCATGTGACTTGCTTTAGCCGGTTACATGGGATTAGATGTGATGTGTGTCACCTCCAGCTGGGAGCTTTAAGAGCCTGTGCTTGATTGGCTGCACAGACTTTTTTTCCATTGGATGTGGCAACAGTTAGTAGTCCCGGTGGTATCTGCTTCATTATCCTACATTCTGGAATGAGGACAACATGGAGAAGAGCCCTAAACAACAAACAGTGACATGGAGCTTGAGCAACAAATAAATCTTTGCTGTTTCAAGCAGTTGAGATTTGGCAGTTACTTTACAGCATAACCTTGCCTATCCTGACTGCTACATTCACCAATCAGATAAGGTGCTCCATCTTCTTTAGGGGAGGAATGAAGAAGTAAGGAGAGAGGGCCAGGCGAGGTGGCTCACGCCGGCAATCCTAGCACGTTGGGAGGCCTACGTGGGCAGATCACCTGAGGTCAGAAGTTTGCGACCAGCCTGATCAACATGGTGAAACCCTGTCTCTACTAAAAATACAAAAAATTAGCTGCATGTGGTGGTGAGCACCTGTAATCCCAGCTACTTGGGAGGCTGAGGCAGGAGAATCACTTGAACCTGGGAAGCAGAGGTTACAGTGAGCCGATATCATGCCATGGCACTCCAGTCTGGGTAGCAGAGCAAAACTCCATCCCCCCACCAAAAAAAAAAAAGTAGGGAGAGACGTTAGGGGTTTTCTGCTATCTACATGGAAATATGAATGGGAAATAAATACTTCTTCCTAATACTTACTATTTAAATGAGGATGGAGGAGCATTATAGTTATAAGCAGCAGAATAGAACTTTGGTGATGTTTGTAGAACATGGTGTTTGTGGACAGGATCGTAGATAGTCACTGAGTCTCCAGAAAAGCTGGAGAATCGAGCCTATAAAACAGGCAGGAGGTAACATAGCCCAAGCTACCACCAGAAGCACTCCACAGAACTGGCCTGTGAAGCATGCACTGCTGATTCACTCGACCTCCACGCCCCACCGCTGGGTGTCTTGGTCAGCATGACAACAAAGCCCATGGTGCCAGGAATGCCCACAACAGATGCTGCTGCTTGTACCACTGCCAGTGCCACTCCTGGCCCTGCTGCTGTCACCATTGTAAATAGACTCTCCCCTGTCCCTGCTTCGTGTCACTGGCTCCCAAGTTTAAGTCCAGGGACATCTTGTCTGTTTGGTTGATCCTAGGTCATGTAATTACATCAGTAATTGGGAAAGTGAACAATTGGCTTGTTCAATTTCTGCAGTTGGACCTGGACTGTCTCCAGACTAGGACTTTTTTTTTTTTTGAGACAGAGTCTTGTTCTGTCACCGAGGCTGGAGTGCAGTGATTTGATATTGGCTCACTGCAACCTCTGCCTCCCAGGTTCAAGCAATTCTCCTGCCTCAGCCTCCCAAGAAGCTGGGATTACAGGTGTGTACCACCATGCCCAACTGATTTTTTCTTTTTCTTTTTTTTTTTTGAGATGGAGTCTCGCTCTGTCGCCCAGGCTGGAGTTCGATGGCAAGATCTCGGCTCACTGCAACCACCGTCTCTCAGGTTCAAGCAATTCTTCTGCCTCAGCTTCCCAAGTAGCTGGGATTACAGGCATGTGCCATCATGCCTGGCTAATTTCTTTTTGTATTTTTAGTAGAGATGGGGTTTCACCATATTAGCCAGGCTGGTCTCGAACTACTGGACTTGTGATCCTCCTGCCTTGACCTCCCAAAGTGCTAGGATTACAGGCATGAGCCACAGCCCCCAGCCTGATTTTCATAGTTTTAGTAGCAATAGGGTTTCACTATGTTAGCCAGGCTGGTTTCAAACTCCTGCCTCAAGAATCCATCTGCCTCAGCCTCCCAAAGTGCTGGGGGTACAGGCATGAGCCACTGCACCTGGCCACGACCATGTAGATTAATATAAATCAGAATGTGCTTGGGAATTGTAGGGACAATTGTAGGGATAAGTAAATTCAATGGTTGGGGTTAGGGAAGATGGCATGTGAGCTCAGCCTTGAAGGATGGTTCCCTCATATGGAGTTGCCACTCCATAGGACACTTACTGGGTAATTACCCAAGCTTCTTCCTGAAGACTGTCCATCCCACCCAGAGATGGATTCTCAGGAGCCATATTCTGCTACATGGCTCTTACCTCTCCCCAAGGCTAATTGGTGCCCTACTACAACTTCTCCAAGCTGTGCCAATCAATGTCCATCCCTAGACCACTGGAAATTTAGGATCCACACTAAGAAATATTCCTTGTAATCTAGGCTCTTTGAACAGAACACATGTAAAAATTTAGGAGTAGCAGAAAAGAATGAAACAGACAGAGGCATTATAGATGAGGAATTGTTTTTGTTTTTGTTTTTGAGAAGAGTTTCATTCTTGTTGCCCAGACCGGAGTGCAGTGGTGCAATCTCAGCTCACGGCAACTTCCGCCTCCCAGGTTCAAGTGATTCTCTCGCTTCAGCCTCCCAAGTAGCTGGGATTACAGATACCCTCCACCATGCCCGGCTAATTTTTTGTATTTTTAGTAGAGACGGGGGTTTCATCATGTTGGTCAGGCTGGTCTCGAACTCCTGAACTCAGGTGAGCCACCCGCCTCAGCTTCCCAAAGTGCTGGGATTACAGACGTCAGCCACTGTGCCTGGCTATGAGGTCTCTTTAGAGTTCGTGGCTTTCTGCTGCTTCTGTATCATGTTTGGGCTGTGAGGCTATTTTGGGAAGCTGCCCAAGTTTCTGTATGCCTAGATGCAGTGTAGTCATCATTCCCTGGTGCTGGTGGCCTCCCTGACGGCGCTGCAAGGAGAAAGTCCGTGTCTATCTCTGTCTCCCCACTACTCTGGGGCATTCTTTTCATGCTGGGGGAGATCCCCACTCCTCTGACCACTGTCTGCCTACCCTACTCTGTTGATTTTCCAGGATGCTTTGAGTATATCTGGAGTGAGACTGGCCAGTTCAAATGCTGGCTCTGTGACTTTGAGCAAATGACTTAGCCTCTTTGTGCCTCCATTTCTTCTGCTGAAAAACACTGATAATAAGTTCTTACCTGTGTTCATTTGGGTTCCCCCAGCAGCAGACCCCGAGACAAAGATTTGAGAACAGGTAGTTAACAGAGAGGGGACCCCATGATACAACAGTAAAGGTGTAAGAAACTGACACTTGGTATAGGATCCAGAACAGTGGATACCTGTAGACATGCAGCAAAAAAGCTTTGCCAAATTGAGTGCTTTGATGTAACAGTTTCATTCAACAAGTCAATGTACCCAGGATCTCTTGGACATGATAATCTCACTCTTGGAAGGTCTCATCATTCTGCTTACCCTAAATATCCTTGCCACCTTCCACCCTCTCCCACCAGGCTGGACTGTGAAATGGGAAGGAACAGTGGGGAGGAGAGCCCAACACCCCTCCAGTTGAGAGTAGAGAGGACACAGCCTCTGCGGGGACAGGGAAAAGTGGAATGGGGAGACCCTGAGGATGCTTCTGGACAATGCTCAGGGATTGGGACATTGCCAGGAGATACCCCTCACCACGGATCTCCAAGAGAAGAGATCATTCTGGCAGTTACATGTGTTTTTCTTCAAACTGGTTGCCAGGTTGGCATGGCCGATGACATCAGAGATTCCAACCTTCCTGATTGGACAGATCGACTCTGGGCGCTTCGGAACTCAGGTGGATAACAGCAGTTGCTCAGAGC
>CAUYQU010077233.1:0-44753 GCA_963574635.1 Cheracebus regulus
GATAAGAAGATCAGCACCAAGACAAAAGTATGACGAATTGCAGGGTCTTTATTGCCGGTGACCACGGAGGACTCATGTCTCTCCAACCCGTGGCCCCGAGTTGAGGGAGAACTGGGCTTTTATGCTAAACAACACTTTTGTGGGGCTGGGGATTTTCTGGGGAAGGGGGAGACTGGGGATCTTTGCAATCAGGCAGTTTGTACAGAAGCCAAGGTCAGCAGTTAGAGACAGTGAAAACTCCCAATATCAGTAAGCAAGCAGTTTGTTCAGAAGCCAAGGCCAGCAGCTAGAGACAAGGGGGTTTCTTCTCAGGGTCTGTGTGACCCTGAGCGGTGAGTTCTTGAATTCCATTGAAATGAGGCTGGTGTCTGCACCTGGCATTGGCCTGATTAATCGTAGTGCCTTATCACTAGCCTGTGAGCCTGCACGTAGCCTGTGAACCTGAGAAGCCATTACATTTTAGCCTGGCTGAAGCCATTTTCCTTGCCACATCACACTGGGTTCAAGCGATTCTCCTGCCTCAGTCCCCTGAGTAGTTGGGATTACAGGCGCCCGCCACCACACCCAGCTAATTTTTTGGATTTTTAGTAGACATGGGGTTTCATCATGTTGGCCAGGCTGGTCTTGAACTCCTGGTCTCAGGTGATCCACCCGCCTTGGCCTCCCAAAGTGCTGGGATTACAGGCATGAGCCCAGCCTATTCCAGACAAAATTTTAGAGAATGTCTTCAAAAGAAGCTATCTAGGCCGAGTGTGGTGGCTCATGCCTGTAAGCCCAGCGCTTTGGGAGGCTAAGGCAGGCAGATTATCTGAGGTCTAGAGTTCAAGACAAACCTGGCCAACATGGTGAAACCCCACCTCTACTAAAAATAAAAAACTAAAACTAACCAGATGTATTGCTGCGAGCCTGTAATCCCAGCTACTTGGGAGGCTAAGGCAGGAGAAACACTTGAACCCAGGAGACAAAGGTTGCAGTGAGCCAAGATTGCACCACTGCACTCCAGCCTGGGTGACAGAGCAAGACTCCCATCTCAAATTAAAAAAAGAATAGTGGTAGTTTTACATATATTAACAGTATTTTACATAGTTATAACTTTAAAAATAATTGAAAAGTATCAAAATTATAGGCCGTATACATTTCTGTGTGCTTGAAAATGACACAATATGGGTTGTTTCTTTAAGACAGTCACTAAAATGTATAAACTTCTAGATAGACTAATCACGAAAAAGGAAAATTTAGCTGGGCATGGTGGCTCACTCCTGTAATCCTAGCATATTTGGAGGCCAAGGCGTGTGGATCATGAGGTCAGGAGATCGAGACTATCCTGGCTAACACGGCGAAACCCCGTCTCTACTAAAAGTCCAAAAAATTAGCTGGGTATAGGCCGGGCGTGGTGGCTCATGCCTGTAATCCAAGCACTGTGGAGGCCAAGGCGGGAGGATCACCTGAGGTCGGGAGTTCAAGACCAGCCTGACCAATATGGTGAAACCCCATCTTAAAAAAAAGAAAAGATTAGCTGGGTGTGGTGGCGTGCGCCTGTAGTCCCAGCTACTTGGGAGGTGGAGGCAGGAGAATTGCTTGAATCCGGGAGGCACAGGTTGCAGTGAGCCAAGATTACGCCACTGCACTCCAGCCTGGGTGATAGAGCAAGACTCTGACTCAAAAAAAAAACTTATACCAAAAGTGGTAATAGCAGGAATAAAAGAGGGCTCAGCATTGCCTTTCGGAGAGGAAGGGTCCAGACTAGTATATTTTTAAAGTCTTCCTCCAGCCTGCCCTGAAGCATGGCTGGCTTTTTCTCCTTGTCCTGTGTGACCTCCCTTACTTTATCATAATTTACTGCCTCTGTTACTGTCCTTCTCATTCCTCCAAGGGAGCTTCAAGAAATTTAGGTAACGGCAGAGTGTGGCCCCGGCCAGTTGCACTCAGTTACCAAGGAGCAATTAGGAAATGGCCTCTGAAAAACTGAAAATAAGAAAAAGACTGGTCCCTCAACCAAACCACGCAGTGGCGGTCAGGCACTTCCACACGGAAAGCTTTCACTGTCACCAGAGAGTGGCCCCAGCCAGAGACCTGCAGGTGCCTCTGTGCTTAGGTGCTGTCCACTGAGGGTCCCAAGCTGGAAAGGGAAAGAGAGTGGAAAGGTTCCCCTGTTTGGAGCAGAGGGATCCCACGTGGAAATAGCTCTAGCTCATGCCCGCAAATGAAGGCTCTATAGAGAAGAAAAATGGAAAAAGAAGAGAAAAATAAATCCCCAGATTTGGGCTTACCTCCTGACTGGCTCACCAAAATATGTTATTGCTGTGAAAGGTCTTGACTGCAAGTTGTGCAGGTTCTGGGCATGGTGAGCAAAGATTGAACAAAACACACAAAGCAACAGAAGACAAAAGCGTAGGTTTATTGAAGTGAAAGTACACCAGACAGAGTGGGAGCGGGCTTGAGCAAGTAGCTCTTGAGCCCCAGTTGCAAATCTTCTGGGGTTTAAGTACCCTTAGGGGTTTCCTGTTGGTTACACCCTTTGCAAAATAAGGGTTGATTTCTAGCCACTCAGAGGCTGCAGTGAAGGCTCCCTGTCTCTAAGCCCTATTCTGCCACAGTTAAGAAGCAGATAAAGGCCCTCAACATCATTACTTATCAGGGAAGAGAAATGAAAACCATAGTGACACTGGTGCACACCTCTGGTGCCAGCAACTTGGAGGGCTGGGGCAGGAGGATCACTGGAGCCCAGGAGAGAAATACTGACAGTATGTAGTGTTGGTGTGATGTGGAGCAACTGGAACTCATAGATTGACTATTGGTGGGCTAAAAAAGGTAAAACCTTTGGAAAACTGCTTAACATCACAGTAAAGTTAAGCCTATTACATCGGTTATCTGTTGCTGCCTAACCACTCCAAAACCTCAACCAACAACAATGTATTACTTGTACAGTTCTGTGGGTTGAGTGACTCATGTGCAGGTCTTATCCAGGTTTACTCATGCAGCCATGGTCAGCAGATGCTTGACTGGGTAGGTGGTCTAAAATGGTATCATTCTCCAGTAGGGGAGCTCAGCTTGGGTGCTGAGTCTCTCTCGGTGGGGCTCTCATCTTAGGTTTCTTTGTAGCATGATGTTCTCAGGGTTCTAAAGGACAAGAATCAAACTTCAAGACCTCCTGAAAATTCAAAGTTGCATAGCATCCCTTCCATCACGTTCTGTTCCATCAGTGCGAGTCTCATAAGCTTAGAGTTGATGTCGGGTGGGGGGGAGGGCTGTATAGGGTCAGGGCGCTGGGAGGTGTGTTTCATTGTGGTGGGGTTAGGGTGATGACTGACCAGGCTGATCTTGTGGTGTAGCAGTTCTACTCCCAGGTGTAAGCCCAACAGAAGCAAGTGCTTCTGTTCACTGAAGGTCACAAACAGGAGTATCCATGGCTTTATTCATTATAGTACCTAACTGGAAACGACCCAAATGTCCAGCAGTAGGAGAGGGGAGAAACAAACTGTGGTATGTCCATACAACAGAATACTCTGTTACTTGAAAGACTACTGAATCATTTGAATTTCACAGATTTTTGACAAAAAATATAGAAAATGTACTAATTACTTCTATTTATAGGAAGATGAGTGTATTGGTTCCTTCTCGCATTGCTGTAAAGAAGTGCAATAGGCTCACAGTTCTGCAGTCTATACAGGAAGCATGATGCTGGCATCTGATGGGCTTCTGGGGAGGCCTCAGGAAACCTGAAATCATGGCGGAAAGCAAAGTAGGGAGCCAGCACTTGACATATCCGGAATAGGAGGAATTAGAAAGGGAGGAGGTGCTACACATTTTAAACAACCAGAACACACTATCACAAGAACAGCGCTGAGAGGTTGGTGCTGACCATTCAGGAGACACTGCCTCCCTGATCCAGTCACCTCCCACCTCCAGCACTGGGGATCACAGTTCAACCTGAGATTTGTGGGGACACAGATCCAGACCATGTCAATCAGTAATGAACAAAACTAACTGGTGGTGACAGAAAAGTCCGAGTAGCCAGGAGTATTGACCAGGAGTTGGCACGGATTGGTCTTGAGGAGATGTAGTGTCCTATGCCCCTCTGGCGGTGTTCGCGTGGGGTGCATGTACCTAAGGGTTCATTCAGTCCTGTGCTTAAGAGGATTCACACTTGCCTCTTGGTTTTAGCTCCATTTTAAAAAACACAGAGACGTTGAGTTGAAGCCTTAGCTCTGCCCCTCAGCAGCCCTGTGGCAAGGAAGGCAAATCTGAGCCTCAGTTTCAAAGGTGGGAAGTTCACAGGAGGCTAAGTAAGGGCTGGAGAGTGATAGTGAGTCAGATGGACGTTTCCCTGACCTCACAGAGGAGATTTATCATTCATGCCATTTTTATTTTTAGAAAGTTTACATTCATTATCTGCCAAAATACCTATTCCTGAAAGCTATTGGTTTGAACTGTATAAAACTATCACTTTGTTTATGTCAAATGATTGAACCTAATACATCTGTTCGGATCTGTTCAAATCTGTATTACCCTTAAGGTTTTAATATGTGGGAAATGGATTTTATTTCATTGTGGCTTCTGTATGCATAAGATTGGTGACTATACCCAGTGGGCACAGCACAGCGCAGTTCTTACCTGTAACAGCTGAGAAAAAAGTTGCCCACCGGCCTCATCCTTCTTTAGGAGGCCTTGGAAACAGGGCAGCTGTTGAGACTGCATGTGCTTCTAAAAGTCTTCTGACACCTCTTTCGGAAATAGCGGAAAACACATGAAAAAGAAAAAGATTGGAACGTTGTTTTCATTCTGCTCTCAACTTGTGTGCTATTAATAGTATAATTTGACTTAAATGATAGAGATGGTATATAATGATGGAAATGATAGATAAATGATGGAATTTCATATTTTATTCTAATTAGTATAATCTGACTTAAATGATAGAAATGGTGTTATATAACAATGAAAATCATAGATAAATGATGGAATTTCTTCTTTTATTCTAATTATAGTATTTCTTTTTAGGAGCAGACATTAAAGACAAATTAAAATGTTATGACTTTGATGTGCATACAATGAAGACACTAAAAAACATTATTTCACCTCCCTGGGATTTCAGGGAATTTGAAGTAGAAAAACAGACTGCAGAAGAAACGGGGCTTACGCCACTGGAAACCTCAAGGAAAACTCCTGATTCCAGACCTTCCTTGGAAGAAACCTTTGAAATTGAAATGAATGAAAGTGACATGATGTTAGAGACATCTATGTCAGACCATAGCACGTGACTCCAGTCAGTGTTCCTGGTCCCGCTGACCCAGTGTAGGTTAGTATTCCCTCACATCCTTTCCACGGCTTAAGAATCTCCCACTTCCTAACATGACTCCAAACTGCATCTCTGCATTTAGGAACAGAGAGCCGCCTTAGGAGACTGGATCGCACACCTTTGCAACAGATGTGTTCTGATTCTCTGAACCTACAAAATAGTTAAACGTAGTGGAATAAAGAAGGTAAACCATCTCTTATGTCTTTTTTTTTTCATTTTCAATCAACTTTAATTTTGGACTAATTTTAGATTTACAGAAAAATTGCCAAAATAGTACAGAGGCCTTCTGCGTGCCCCTCACCTAGCTTCCCCCATTTTTTTTTTTTTTAGGCGGAGTCTTACCCTGTTACCCAGGCTGGAGTACAGTGGTATGATCTCGGCTCACTGCAATCTCCACCTCCCGGATTCAAATAATTCTCCTGCCTCAGCCTCCCGAGTAGCAGGGATTACAGGCACCCACCACCATGCCCAGCTAATTTTTGTGGTTTTAGTAGAGACGGGGTTTCACCATGTTGGCCAGGCTGGTCTTGAACTCCTGACCACGTGAGCCACCGAGCCTGGCGTCCCCCATTGTTTACCTCTTTCATGACCGTGGAACATTTGTCATGACTAAGAAACCAACACTGTCGTTACCATTAACTAAAATCCAGACTTTATTTGGATTTCACCAGTTTTTCCCTAATGTCTGCTTTCTGTCCTAGAGTCCCATCCAGGCACGTACTGCGTTTAGTCATCCCGTCTCCTTTGCATTCTCTAGCCTGTGACGATTTCCTGGACTTCCCTTGTTTTTCATGACCTTGACAGTTTTGAGGAGTACTGCCCAGGTAGTCTGTAGAATGTCTCTCAATTTGAGTTTGTTTGATGTGTTTCTCAAGCGCCTTTCTCATCACATCCTTCTATGTGGTTGTGACCACCACAAGACCTCTCCCAGGCAGTGCTGAGCGTGGCCATCTGGTCACAGAGGTGTCTGCCAGATTTCTCCACTGTCCAGTTCCTGCTGCTCCCTTTCCATACTCTATGGGCTGAGGAGGTTTAAGCTCCAACCCCTGGAGAGGGCAGTGTCTGTGCATGTTACTCTTCTTGAAGATTTGTTTCTTCTCTCCTCTTTATTCAGTCATTTACCAGTGTGGACTCGTGTACTTACAGGCGTACCTCGGGACACTGCAGGTTTGGTTCCAAACCGGTGAAATAAAGCAAATATCACAATAAAACAAGATTCACAAACTCTTTGGTTTTCCAGTGCTTATTAAGCCTGTAGCCTATTACGTATGTAATAGCATTATGTCCAAAAAACAATGTACATACCTTAATTTAAAAATACTTTCCCAGCCTGACCAACATGGTGAAACCCCGTCTCTACTAAAAATACAAAAATTAGCCAGGCATGGTGGTGCACACCTGTAATCCCAGCTACTCTGGAGGCTGAGGCAGGAGAGAGTCGCTTGAACCCGGGAGGTGGCGGTTGCAGTGAGCCGAGATTGGGCCACTGCACTCCAGCCTGGGTGATGGAGGAATCACACCACTATACTCCAGTCTGAGCAACAGAGACTCTGTCTCAAAAAAGAAAAAAATATATTGTTAAAAAAAGGCTAATGATCATCTAACCCTTTAGGAAGTTGTGATCTTGTGGCTGATGGAGGATCTTGCCTCCATGTGGATGGCTTATGATGGTTGCTGAAGGCTGGGGTGACTGTGGCAGTTTCTTAAAATAAGACAGTGAAGTTGGCCACATTGATCGACTTTCTTTCTTGAAAGATTTGTCTATGTTGTTTGACACCAGATTACAGTAGAATGTCTTTCAAAATTGGAGTTAATCCTCTCAAACTCTGATGCTGCTTTGTCAACTTTTTCAACAGTGTTCACGGTATCTTCACCAGGAGTAGATTCCATTTTGAGAAACTATTTTCTATGCTCATCCATAGAGAAGAACTCTTCATCTATTAATGTTTTATCATGAGACTGCAGCAATTCAGTCACATCTTCAGGCTCCATTTTTATTTATATATTTTTTGACAAAGGGTCTCTTATGTTGCCCAGCCTAGTCTCGAACTCCTGGGCCCAAGCAGCCCTCTCACCTCAGCCTTCCAAGTAGCTGGGATTACAGGCACACACCGCCACACTCAGCTCCACTTCTAATTTTAGTTATCTTGCTATTTATTATCACCACATGCGGCAATTTCTTCCTTCACTGAGGTCTTGAAATTCTTAAAGTCATTCATGAGGGTTAGAATCAACTTCTTCCAAACTCCCATTTTGACCTCCTCTCATGAATCACAAATGTTCTTAATGGCATTTAGAGCGGTGAATCCTTTCCAGCAAGTTTTCTATGTTATTTGCCCAGATCCATCAGAGGAATCACTCTCTGTGGCAGCTATAGCCTTACAAAATGTATTTCCTAAAAAATAAGACTTGAAATTCAAAATGACTCCTTGATCCATGAGCTGCAGGACGGATGTTGTGTCAGCAGCATGCAAACAGCACTTACCTTGTGCCTCTCCCTCGGAGCTTATGACTGTGCAGGTCCACTGTCAGGATTGTCGATGAGCAGTAATATTGTGGGTTTTTTTTTTTTTTGAGATGGAGTGTCACTCTGTCACCCAGGCTGAAGTGCAGTGGCACAATCTCAGCTCACCACAACCTCCGCCTCCCAGGTTCAAGCGATTTTCCTGCCTCGGCCTCCTGAATAGCTGGGATTACAGGTGCACACCACCACGCCCAGCTAGTTTCACCATGTTGGTCAGGCTGTTGTTGAACTCCTGATCTCGTGATCCACCCACCTAGGCCTCCCAAAGTGCTGGGATTATAGGCGTGAGCCACCGCGCCCGGCAATGAGCGATGATATTTTGAAAAGAATTTTTTTTCTGAACAATAAGTCTTAAGGGTAGGCTTAAAATAGTAAACGATCCTGTAAACAGATGTGCTGTCATCCATACTTTTTCTATTCATAGAGGACAGGCAGAATAGACTTAGCTCTCAGATTTTCTTCACGATGTGAATGAGCACTAGCTTCAGTTGAAAGCCTCCAGCTGCATTAGTCCCTAGCAAGTTAGCCTATTCTTTGAAACAAGGCACTGGCTTCCCTTCAGCTGTGGAAGTCCTAGATGGCATCATATTCCAATGTAAGGCTGTTGAATGTAGCCACCCTCGTTAATTACCTTTGTGAGATCATCTGGATGGCTTTTCCGTCAGCACTTGCTGTTTGATCCTGCACTTTTTGTGCTATGGAGATGACTTCAGGAATACAGACTTTGCAAAAATAACTTAGAAAATTCACTATACAAATGAACAGCAGCCCTCAACAAGTAACAGAACCAATCCCTGAGGAGAGGGATAATCGGATTTCCAGAGCTACTGTGTCGTATTCAAACAGTCCTCAATACAAAATTACGAAGCACACAAATAAAATGGAAAATATGGCTGACTTATGGGAAAAAAGGGATATGACAGAAACTGTCACTGAGGAAGCCCAGATGCCAGTTCAGGAATACAGACTTTGCAAAATGACTTAGAAACTTCACTGTCTTTCTACTGCGTCTCTGGTCAGCCTGTAACCTGAGAGATTTCCTTACGTGTCTGCATCTTTTCTTCTTCCAGTTGGGGTCTGACTGTCCCCGAGGCTGGAGTGCAGTGGCACAATCATAGCTCACTACAGGCTCCAGCTCCTGGGCTCAAGGGATCCTCTGGCCTCAGCCTCCCGAGTTGTCAGGGCTACAGGAAGGCACCACCATGCCTGGCTAATTTATTTACTTTATTTCTGTAGAGACGGGGGTCTCACTGTGTTACCCAGGCTGGGCTTGAGCTCCAGCGATCCTCTTGCCTCGGCCTTCCAAAGTGCTGGAATTACAGGCCTGAGTACCCACGCTGGGTTCAGTATCTGGATCTTTTTTAAAAAAATGTATGTCTCTAAATTTTCTGATGGTACTGGGGAAATTGCTGCAGCCTGACAGGGTGGAAACAGAGGCGTGCATCTACGCTGGTCCCTCAGGGCACCACCACACTGACCAAATGCACAGGGTCCTCACTTAGAACAGGCTGTAGCAGATAGGCAGGCTGTCCACCCACACCACCCTCTTACCGAAGAGCTGCAGCCTCTGCATCATCAAGCCTGCCCCTGGTCGCAGTAAGCATCTGATGAGGTGACAGATGTTAGAAAACAGTTGATTCTGCCATTTGTTTTGTCCTGCTTAATGGTTTTGGTGGAAGAACCAATTAATCCCTGAAGCCGCCTACCCTGCTATTTTCTGTGACGTCAATTCTGCCTTTTAAAACTATAGCTAAGTATTAGTCACATATTAAAAAACAGAAACAAAAAACTATAGCTGGCTGGGCACGGTGGCTCACACCTGTAATCCCAGCACTCTGGGAGGCCGAGGCCGGCAGATCACAAGGTCACGAGTTTGAGATCAGCCTGAACAACATGGTGAAACCCCATCTCTACCAAAAAAAATACAAAAATTAGCCAGGCTTGGTGGCAGCTGCCTGTAATCCCAGCTACTCAGGAGGCTGAGGCAGGAGAATCACTTGAACCCGGGAGGCAGAGATTGCAGTGAGCCAAGATGGCACCATTGCACTCTAGACAGAGGGAGACTCCATCTCAAAAAATATATATACATACATATATCTATCAATGATAGTCATACGAAATTGTTTACAGTACTTATCAAAATTCATTTAAACTTTTGAAAGTCATAGTATTTAAGATAACAAACTCAGCTATTAACACATTTTGTGACGCTTTAAAAAGCCCAAACAATTGAACAGCTATTGGTGCTATAATTGTGTTCTATAAAATAAATGTGATTCACTATTTATAACTTCTACCTCCTGGTGTGTATAAGATAAAGAATTTGAATTTTACCTATTTTCTCACATACTAATTTGCTGACATATCCTTTTAACTGTTGGTAAATGTAATAGGCTCTCTTGGCCTGTTTTTATTCTATTGTTTTAACATCATCTGCAATTTTCTCACGTAAGATTGAAAACTGAGTCTATGTGAAATAAGCAGGTGTCTATTAGTAATGATATTTGAAATATGTCATAGCTGGATTACCTGTTTTGTAGGAACATCTGAAATCAGCCATGATAGAACAGATGGAAATGCCCTATTTATTGAGGTCAAGAAGGAAAATTTCTTACATAGTTTTACACATTGGACTGGTGATTGATTTTGTGAAAAGGTATGTTACAATTTGTTTTGTTTTTTGAGACAGAGTCTCACTGTGTAGCCCTGAGTGGAGTGCCGTGGCATGATATTGGCTCACTGCAATCTCCACCTCCCGGGCTCAAGCACTTCTCCAGTCTCAGCCTCCCGAGTAGCTAGGAGTACAGGCTCATGCCACCACACCCAGCTAATTTTTAGTATAGATGGCTATAAATTTAGCCATCTCTAATTTTAGTAGAGATGTCTCATGCCACCACACCCATCTCTACTAAATGTTGGCCAGGCTGATCTCAAACTCCTGACCTCAAGTGGTGCACTCGCCTCAGCCTCCCAAAGTGTTGGGATGATAGCCGTCAGCCATAGCACCCGGCCTGAAAAGATATAAAAATTTTTATTTTAAAAAGGTGATACAAGACAATTTTACCAAATCTGTAATATTTAAACTTTTTTTTAACCTATTCACTGTGATTAGCAAAAGAATTTTGATATGACTCCTAGGTGATAACTGTATAAGCAGAGAACACTCCCATTCTTTTCATCATTCTAATAAAGAGATAGGATTATATTCTTCATTTGTTTAAAGTCCTTTTTTCAAACTTTTCTAGTCCTAACGTCAGAGGACACATTACTTTTTCATTTAAAAAAAAGTATGGTTTTTACAAAACATCTATTCACAGCATCATTAACAAATTAGGCATTATACAGAAGTGAATTTTCAGGCAACTGAAATGCTGCCTTAAACACAAAATTTTTTGTCTTAACCTATCTAAAGTGTGTTCCCTGTATTTCTACCTTCTGAAGCAGAACAATAATAGCGTTCATTTCTTGAGCATCCCCAGGTGTTAACTTGAGTAAATCTTCTCAGGAGGGTTTTGTTCCCCGTCATACAGATGAGGGTCTAGCAACGTTGTATGTCGGAAGACCAGCATTCAGACCCCATCTTGTCTCCACTTATCGTGGTGAAAGTCAGGTATTGCACTGAAAGTTAACGCAGCAATACGCTTAAAGACCGCGAGTTACACCACGCTAAATTAGACTCAAACTAACACACTTTCATGTTTTCATTTTTAAATGGCTTTTCTGTCTGTCGGGCATCATGTATGCCTCCCCTGTCTTGAGCTGGGGCTAGAAAATCAAGTGACTGAACTTAATTATGTTTAAAACAACTAAAATGAAAGCAGTCTATTAATAAAGTGCTGAGTTTTTTACATCTATTTTGCCTGCCAGAGCCAAAAAAAAAAAAATTATTTCATTTTCTCATCGATTACCTGTTAGGATTTTTTGCGTTTCTAGGTGAGCCATTACTCTGTTGATAGTGCTTTAAGACATAAAAGGGAAAAGGTTCAGAAACTTGACTAAGCTGTAATTCAGATCAACAGCAGTGTTAACACCAGTGTTTAGGCCTCAGAGTACTGCCAAGTATTGTTCCTGTTACTACCTAATTCTCTAGTATCTCATGACAGTTTCCTAAAAAGGTGTTGTCCTTGCCAACTACAGTGGCCGTGTTATCATCCTTAGAGGAAACACTTGGAAGTCACCAGCCTCTGGTCACCAGCTTCTTCAAGTCACTGTCATCTACCAATGAGATAGGGGCTACCAAGTAAAATGTAACCCAGGGCCACATTCACAGATGGAAGTGTTCAGTTAAGCGTACAGTTACATACCGTCTTCATCCTGATGTTTGGAGATTGTTTACTCCGGCTTTGCTTTGGCTGTAAAGTTCTGTGCATGTATCAGACAACATTTCAACAAGCTGGCTAATGTGTAGGAAGCTAGATACTCTTTGTGATAAATTTATCATGTAACATCATAAACTATTTCACAAGTGTATTTCATTCGCTGTATCTTAAAATTCATATAAGATTTCATTTAAAGATATTCATCAGACAGCTGAATTCTAAAATCCTGCCATTTTTTTGAAATCATTTTTCAGAACTTTGCAGTAACAGGAAGTAAAGAATCAGAAGGGTGTTAAAAAGTTGACTTCGGGGGGGAAAAAACATTTGGGCATTTTGCTTGCTAAGTTCACAAAATATACGCCTCCAGCATTTAGGTACACAGTGCAGTGAACAGAGAAGTGGCGATGCCCAGGGTTCTGGGGAAGGTCAAACGAGGGGTCCCTCACGCGGGCTGAGGCCAGCCTGGCTTCAGAGAGGTGTGCAGGGGCACCAGGCAGACTACAGGGCTTTGCAGAGCTGAGGGCAAAACGTAAACAAGAAATGCCCTAAGTCACTGTACGTGGTTGTGCCTGGTGAGAGGTGGGACCAGCTCTTTTCTCCATTTGGTAATTTTGGCTGAGTTAATAAAAAACCCTCTTGGTGCAAGACTGCTTCAGTAAGAATCTGTTATAGATAGCACATGTGAAGTTCACTGTCCTTATTATCCCAACCTAGTAACATGACGAGGTAAAATAATGAGTTAGATGATTGTTTAATATTTTAAAACTAGAGGGAAAACATTCAAACAGATTGAGAGCAGTCTCCTAAAGATAATCTGTACACGTATTTTAAAGACTGCAGGAACAGTAAAAATTTTAAAATAAATGGTTTCCACCTTTTTCATCCCCATCTCCCCCCTCCCGCCGCACTATATGTTAAAACATTTTATCTGGCGACCACATTCCCTACTTTTAGTCTCACACATCGTCAGAGCTTTTGATCAGCCTATCTAGTCTTCCTGGTCACTGAGCTGTGACAAAAGCCTGGTGTAGGCGTAGCAGGAGCGGCCGCGGAAACGGATCTCTCCCACACAGAATAAAGGAAGAAGAGTGTATTCGGCCAGGAGACCAGGCAGTGATTTGTGGAAACTCCAGCTCATTTAAGAAAGGAAGGTTCTGCTTTTATGTAGGCTTATACTTTAGATGTTACATGTGGAAGAACCTTAGCTTGACAGCTTTAGGAATCACATATGAAAGGGTTGTGGTTTACAGTTTTAGGACTCACATGTGAAAAAAGGTCTCTGGTCTGATCTTGTTTTAAGTAGAAATAGTGTCACGCAGAGAGTTTCCCCAAAACCAAGCATGTGATTTTCAGGAAGGAGGTTCAGGAGCGCCGGCGGCCTGCTCTGTCTTCTACTGAGACGCACAGCGGATGCCGGGGAGGGAATCCCAGAGGACTGGGTCTCCCTCCTCGGAGGCACCCTCACCGTGAGCGTGTTTGCTAGGACCCCTGCAGACTGTGAACCGTGAGAAAAGCCCCTGGCCCCGCTCGTCGCGGCTGCAGAGCGGCCTGTGACCTGCTCCCAGGAAGCCAGGTCTCCGGGTGGGGCGGCTCTCCGGCGGCGGATCCGTGTCAGGAGCGGCTGCGTCCTGGAGCTCGGTTCGCCTCCGCTTCTCTGCCGGCGACGCCCTTGGTCTCTGGATATGTTCAAGCCTCAGTAATTTTAGTCTAGTTTCCTGTGCGTGCTGCAGATGAAAAATACAGCCCACATTTAGACAACAGAAGGGGAAAGTCTTTTTAAAATAACTTCCGTGTGAGTTACTCTAACCAAAGTGCTGCTGCCTGTGTGTTTATAAAAGATACGTGCAGATGCGAATCCGGCCGAGGGCGCCCCGGCCACGGAGATCCTGGAAAGAGCGGGCGAAAAACGGTGCCGGCGGGGAAGGCCGTCCGGCCGCGACCTCCTCCCACCACCGCCGGATCGCGGCCGCGGGGTCCTGGGGCAGCGCCCGGCCTAGGGGCCGCCCTAAGCTGCCGCCACCGCTCCGCGAGGGGCTGCTCTGCCGAAGTCCCGACCCACACCCGTCCCGGCCCCCGGTGGGTGGCCCCGAGCGCGCGGCCCGGGAAGGGGCGGGGCGGAGCGGGGGGGGGGGGCCGAGCTCTCGCGAGATTTCGCCGGGGTTCCGGCGGCTGCGGCTCGGCGGCGGGTGCGGGATGCGCCCAGAAAAGGAGGGGGCCGGCGGCCCGAGGGCGGCCGTTGCCGCGCGGGGCCCGAGCGGGAAGGAGAAGCTGTCGGCCGCAGAGGGGCAGCTCCCCCGCGACTCGCCGCAGCGAGAGGCGGAGCCACCGCCAGCCTCGTCCTCCGGCGGTGGGGGCGGCGCGGGCAAACCTCGCGAGGAGAAAGGGACGGCCCTGAGCAAGGTGGGGCGGGGGCGGGGCGCGCAAAGGTCGAGCGGAGGGGACGGTCCGGAGCGGAGGGGGGGACGGGAGCCGGGAGCGGCGCGGCCCGGGCCCCAGCGCGGTGGGCGGTGCACCCGGAGCCCCAGGCCCGGCCCTGCCGCGGTGGCAACGGCCGCTCGCTTCCCGCAGGTGGTCATCCGCCGCCTGCCCCCGGGCCTCACCAAAGAACAGCTGGAGGAGCAGCTGCGCCCGCTGCCCGCGCACGACTACTTCGAGTTCTTCGCCGCCGACCTGAGGTGAAGCGCGCCCCGCGGAGACGCGCGAGTCCGGACGGGAGGCGGCGGGTGGGGCCCGCGCGGAGGGGGCGGCGGGGGCGGGGGCGGGGGTGGCGCGGCAGGGGCGGGGAGGGGGGTCTGGCTGCCCTGCGTTCGTCACCGCGATTTTGCTTTTATGGGAGTCGTGGGAGCTTTTTTGAATAAATACGTTTTAGTAAAAAGTGTCAGTTCTTTCCAAGGAAAATGTCACCACCAAGCAAACACAGACGGGGTTTACATTAAAAATGCGATGACTTCAGGCGGCTAACGCTTCGGGAAACGAGCGCTTTGCCCGCCGGGCGCCTCCCCGGCTTTCCCGCTCGGACGGAGGAGGCGCTTCGGGGCCAAGAGGGCGCCGGTGCCACAGCCGGTGCGGCTTTAAATACCCGCAGGGGCCGGGCGCGTGGCTCACGCCTGTAATCCCGGCACTTTGGGAGGCCGAGGCGAGCAGATCCCGAGGTCAGGAGATCGAGACCATCCCGGCCAACATGGTGAAACCCCGTCTCTACTGAAAACACAAAAACTAGCCGGGCGTGGTGGCGCGCGCCTGAGGTCCCAGCTACTCGGGAGGCTGACGCAGGAGGATCGCTTGAACCCGGGAGGCGGAGGTTGCAGCGAGCCGAGATCGCGCCACGGTACTCCAGCCTGGCGACAGAGCGAGCCTCTCTCAAAAAAAATGTTAAATAAATGAATAAATACCGGACAGGGTCCCCAAGTCAGGAGAGTCTCGGCGCCACGGGTTCCTCTGGGAGTGGGCCCTGGCCTTGCCTTAGGATTCAGCCTCCGAAGACCGGTTCTGGGCAGAGGAGAAGGGACCTGAGTTCTCCGTCTTACTAAAGCAGTTTCAGTTACCATTGGCGTTTGTTTTTGCTAAAGAATATCAAAGTTATTACAATTAACTGAGGTGACTCTTCGGCACAAAAGTTTTATCTAAAGTAGTTTGTTTGTCCAGAAAAGGAGAAAGAGACTAAATTAATGGACTCTTGTATTTTTCACTAACCATTTTCACTGTTGTTTCTTATTTCAGTCTTTATCCTCATCTCTACTCAAGAGCATACATTAACTTTAGGAACCCTGATGACATCCTTCTTTTTAGAGATCGTTTCGATGGATATATCTTCCTTGACAGCAAAGGTTAGATGATTGGTTTTTCAAAATCTATTATAATCTGTAGGTATACTAATGAAGTATTACTAGAATTTTCTTGTTTTTTCTTTCTTTTTTTGAGACCAGGTCTTGCTCTTTTTCCCAGGGTGGAGTGCGGTGGCCACAAGCACAGCTCACTGCAGCCTCCCACTCCGGCTCCAGTGATCCTCCAGCCTCCCAGACAGCTGGGACCACAGACGTCCACCACCATGATTGGCTCATTTAAAAAAATAATTATTTTTAGAGACTGGAAGGGGGTCTCACTGTATTGCCCAGGCAACACTGTGGTCTTGAACTCCTGGCTTCAAGTGATCCTCCCACCTCAGCCTCCCAAAGTGCTTTACAGACATGTAGCTACAACATCTGGCCCATTTGTGCGTTTTAATTAAAAAGTTATTTGACTAAAATAAGAGAAATTTCATTATGTTACTGTATGTGGAGATATTAAAAGTTAAAATTATTTAAACCAAAAGAATTCTTGAAATTCTGTGTAATAGTGATAGCCTATTTATGTATTATCATCAGTCTTGATTTTCATGAGTGAGTTTTCTGCATGAGAAAACTTTATCTTTTTAGGCTCTAAAACTAAATTACCTGTTTGATAGGGATTTTTTAAAATGTACACTGACTTCTGTCTTCCTAAACAGCACCCTTCATGACTGTACCATTTATGAGAATGTCATCAGGGAGTCACTGACTGCTGTTCAGCAGCTTTGCCTGCGGGGACAGTGGTCTTCACCTCTACTTTCATGAGTTCCCTTCCCAGTACTTGTAGCGTTCTGCTTTGATTTTTTCCCTTCTTCTCCTGTCGGGAAACAGGAGAACTTTCTGGTGGGAACCCTAACCCTGACCCTGACCCTAACCCTGGCTGTCAAGTGTGTGTGCCTTTCACAGCAAGTTGTTTTCTGCCCTCCCCTCCCCAGCCAACCCCTTCCCTCTCCTCCTGTTCCTGACACTGATGAGTGTTTTCTTTTTTCCACTTAGGGGTAAGGCCTAGAAAGATTGTTACAGAGTAACCAAGTAATAGCTAAGCTAGTTCCTGTGACTAGAAGCAAGTGTGATACTTGAACTGAACTATCTGACCTTTGTGTTCATTGCTCACTTATTCATACTTTATTCAGCTTCCTTTTTTTATTTTCAAAAAATATTGGTAAAATATATGTAACATGGCCAGGTATAATGGCTCACTCCTGTAATACCAGCACTTTGGGAGGGCAAGGTGGGCAGATTACTTGAGGTCAGGGGTTCGACAGCAGCCTGGGCAACATGGAGAAACCCCATCTCTACTAAAAATACAAAAATTAGCCGGGCATCATGATGTGTGCCTGTAATCTCAGCTACCAGAGGCTGAAGCACAAGAATCACTTGAACCCGGAGGCAGAGGTTGCCGTGAGCCAAGATCATGCTGACTGCGGCATTGTGCGTTCCCACCGGTAGTGAGCAAGGGGCCAGTCAGTCCTCTTAGTTGCCAGCACTACTTTGTTGTAATTGTCGCTTGTTTTTAAGTAGAAATGGGGTCTTGCTATGTTGCCCAGGCTGGTATCAAACTCCTGGGCTCAAGCAGTCCTCCCACCTTGGTCTCCCAAAGTGCTCGGTTACAGGTGTGAGCCGCAGCCCCGCCGTTGTTATTATGGTCTCTGGCCTAAGCCTGTGCTTTTGGTGTCATATGCAGAAACTCTGCCAGATTCATTGCCATGGAGCTTTTCCCTTGCGTTTTTTTTTCCATGTGTTTTATGGTTTCATGTCTTATATTTAGGTTTGATCCGTTTCTAGTTACTTTTTGTATATGGTGTTAGGTATACAACTTCATTCTCCTGGCTGTGGATATCCAGTTTTTCCCAGCACAAGTGGTTGAAAAGACTTTCTTTGGCCGGGCACGGTGGCTCATGCCTGTAATCCCAGCACTTTGTGAGGCCAAGGCGGGCAGATCACCTGAAGTCAGGAGTTCAAGACCAGCCTGGCCAGCATGGTGAAACCCCATCTACTAAAAATACAAAAATTAGCCGGATGTAGTGGCAGGTGCCTGTTATCCCCGCTACTCAGGAAGTTGAGGTGAATTGCTTAAACCCAGGAAGCTGAGGTTGCAGTGATCCAAAATCATGCCATTGCACTCCAGCCTGGGCAACAGAGCGAGACTCCTTCTCCAAAAAGTAAAAATAAAATAAAAAGACTTTATTTTCCCCATTGAATGGTCTGGGCACTCTTTTCACAAATCAGTTGACCAAATATTACAAAGGTTTATTTCCAAGCTATTTTATCCCATTGGTGGATGTGTCTGTCTGTGTGGCAGTACCGCACTGATTACTTTAGCTTTGGAATCAGGGAGCGTGTCATCTGCCATTAAATGAGTACCCACTGTGTGTCAGGCCTTGTGGGTGGAGCCGTGAGTCAGACATCATCCCTGCAGGTCCAGTGCTCCACTATCCCCACATTCTTGACTTGATTCTGAATAGTGCAGGTTGACACAAAAAAGATCTCCCAGATAAAGGAGTTATAATTCAATCACCTGACCATTACTGATAAGTCTAAAAATGATGACTCAGTGGGTTTAGTACCAAGGTAGCAGTGTTCTGTTGATGATTCAGCAGATAGCAGGTTCTCTTAGTGAACATTTCTCTTTGCGTATTTGTTTTTCCCCCACATAGCAACAAAGTCAGTTTCTGATGACTTCCATTCTCTACTTTTATCAGAAGCAAATTTCTTATATAATATATTATAAACGCTTTGAAGCCCTCTCTTTTAGCTATTGTGTCTTCTAAGCAAAGTAATTTTCTTGAACTTATGTAACAGATTGATAGTTGAATTAACCTTTTAAAATAAAATGTAAAATGTAAGTAAGAAATCAGATTATTTAAAGGTATTCCAACAATAAATTTTTGGGAATGGGGCTAGGGAGGTCAGGTTTATTGAGGTGTAAGTTACATATGGTAAAAGTCACCCTTTTAAGGTGAACAATTTGATGAATTTTGAACGAATTCAGTTATGTAACCAACACCACAACATGATGAATTGTTTTGTGAAATAAATAATTGTTCTTCCTACCGTGAGTTCATCCTTGTTTAAGTCTGGAGTTTGCCATGCTAAGGTTGCAGGTACTTGGAAATGTAATTAAATTGTAGGCTTTTTATATCTTTTATTTGTCTTTTACTGGAAGGATGAATTATAGGTTAAATAGTAATAATACATTGTCAGTGTTACACTTACTCTTTTTTTGAGACAGAGTCTTGCTCTGTTGCCAGGCTGGAGTGCAGTGGTGCGATCTCAGCTCGCTGCAGCCTCCGCCTCCCGGATTCAAGTGATTCTCCTGCCTCAGCCTCCTGAATACCTGGGACTACAGGCGCCCGCCACTACGCCCAGCTAATTTTTTGTATTTTTAGTAGAAATGGGGTTTTACCATGTTGGCCAGGCTGGTCTCGAACTCCTGACCTCATGATTCACCTGCCTTGGCTTCCCAAACTGCTGGGATTACAGGCATCAGGCACCGTGCCCAGCCTACACTTACTCTTTAAGTAATCTAGGTCATTATTTTCCAAAATGAATGTAGAATTTCAAAATGGCTTGTGAAATATGTTTCCTGTTAAAGGCCTAGAATATCCTGCAGTGGTAGAGTTTGCTCCATTCCAGAGGATAGCCAAAAAGAAGCTGAAAAAAAAAGATGCCAAGACTGGAAGCATCGAAGACGGTGAGCCCTTTCCAGTTGCTACATTATGAAACTGCCAAACTAAGAACACTGAGCAAATTAATTCTCCTGTAGTTGGGAAAGATTGCACTTTTTTTCTGTCTTTTTAATGTATAGATCCAGAATATAAGAAGTTTTTAGAAACCTACTGTGTGGAGGAAGAGAAGACCAGCACCAACCCCGAGACTCTACTGGGGGAGATGGAGGCGAAGACAAGAGAGCTCATTGGTCTGTTTTGCTCATTTATTCTCTTTTCTTTATTGAGGGATTTACTCGTGGAGAATATACGTTTTCCTTCTTTTTCCTGATTGCGATAACAAGTTGAAACTTGTTACAGGCTCTGCAGAAATGTAGAATACTTAGCAGTTTTGACAAAAAGATGGCAAGATGGCCACATGGGAAAATATTTCTGAGCATTGTTTAATGGAAAGCACCTGATTTTTTTTAGTTATAATGATTTTAAGTTCTGATGTTTCTGAATGAACAGTGGAGAAGACACATGAATGGTATGTGCCTGACAGCTTCAGGGAAGGAGTATTGTGTCACAAACTCGAAGGCAGTGGTCACAGTTCGATGCCTCAGGAGATGTTTTGCTCATGGTGAGGTCATCTTGCTGCTGTTCGAAACAAATGCCAGGCTCCCTGAGCCAAGCCAAGCCAAACCAACTCGTCGATAAGCCCAGGCAGAGCACAATTGGGTTTAAATCCAGCCTTCCACCCCATGCCCACAAGCTGGGATTACAGGGCATCTGCCATCATGCCTGGCTGATTTAGAGATAGGGTTTCACCATGTTGGCCAGGCTGGTCTTGAACTCCTGACCTTGGGTGATCCGCCCACCTCGGCCTCCGGAAGTGCTGGGATTACAGGTGTGAGCAGCTATGCCTGGCCGTAATAAAGCTTTTGATCACTAAAATAAACAAGATGTACTGAGGCTGCATGCTGCCTAGACACTGACTCTGGGCCTCGTCATGGGGCTGAGTGATTAAACAGGTCGCACAAGGCCTCTGCCTGCCATCGGGCACAACAGGTTGGAAGCAGGAGCGAGAGTAGCCCAGCCGGGGCACTTCAGTTTGTAATCAGTGCCACTGATGTGACCAAATGGCATATGGGAGGGAAAGGTCAGGAGACTCCCTCTGAGATGGCGGTGGAGCTGGAGCTGGGACTGGCTGCAGGAGGGAAAGAAGTTTTGAGGTGAGCTGAGACGGGCTGCGCTGAGCAGTGAGGAAGGACACGCCAAGGGCAGGGCCGGGGCTGGCGCTTTTCACTTGAGGTGCAGCATGCGGGCTTGGGGCTGGCGTGCGTGGGTCGGGGCAGCTTGGTTGGAGGGTGGGGGTGCTGCGCAAGAGGGTTAGATTCATTCCAGGGCAACTGGGTACCACTGGGGTGGTGGCATGGTCTGATTATTGTCCCCATCACTCTGGTGGTGCCACACAGAATGGATTGTGGATGCCAAGAGATGAGCATGTGTTTTGGAGATGGGCCATCAGGACTGACAGATGGATTGGGTGTGGCAGGTTAGGGAACAGAAAAAATTAAGACTCCAAGGTTCGGCTTGAGCAGATGGGCGGATTGTGGCACCATTACACACAAGGATCGATGCGGGTAGGACAGTATTGGGAGCAAAGTCGAGATTTCACTTTAGAACTTGATAAATTTAAAAAGAGCTAGAAAAAGCAAATTAGATGTTAATTACAGGCCTCATCTTCCTGGCCCTCCCATTTTCTTCTCACTTTGTTTTAAATGTCTCCTTGTACAGGATCGATCACTAGGGCTGTTTTGAGACATACCTTTTTAGGTCAGACTCGCTACTCCTGCAGGGGCTGCGGGAGGGGTGGAGTGGTATCCCCCAGAATCTGCTGCACAGCCAGTGCTTCACAAATGTTGACTGAATGAATGAATGTGGCTTAGAATCCACCATCCCTGGTGGGAGCGATTTATTCATTCTAGGACTTGGCTGTAAAGCCTTCCTTGTTTCTACATATTAAAAATTGAACCTTAATCAGGCAATTCATGGCAAATTACCATTTTCTTAGGTTTTGGCCTCCAGTGGATTCTTCTGAACAGATCTAAGAAGCGAGTGTTAAATGGAATATGAATAAACTCTTACTGGCAAGGACTCTGGAGTTGTTGAGTTAGTCTGGTGCATAGGCCTTTAGAGCAGACTGCCTGGGTTCAGCTCTGAGACTTCTGTTTACTTGTGTTCTGTTGCAGGGTCATGCGTATTCTGTCTGATAAATAACATACTTTTATGATGTGTAAAACACTTTCTTACTCAGGTCTCATGTACTTCTCCTGTGATCCCTGTGGGTGATGGGGCAGGCATTTTGTAGGAAGAGGAAGGCAGGCAGGTGGAGTCAGGTCAGTGTGTGGTGTCTGGGTGGTCTCGCCCTGCTCCTAGCTGACAAGTCCAGGCCTTCACAGAGCAGAGCAGACCCCTGGTTGATTTGAGAGAATTTGCCCATTACAAAGAGCTGATCATTTTACCTGAGCCAGTGAGCTGTACTCACCCTGAGCCAGAGTTCATGGTCTGCCCAGGGACCCCTGGGGGGAGTGGATTCTCTGTGGCCACCGTGCCTGCCATGAAATGTGGCATTTGCAGCTGCATCAGCTCTTCTCTACAACCACCGTGCCTGGGGCAGGGCTCCTGGGACAGGTGCCATTTGATCCATGGTGTCAGGGTGTCAGGGGTCCTCAGTTCTAAGTGAGGGATCCCTGGCCATAGCTTCTGCTGTGATTCCTGATTGATTCCTATTCCTCAGAATTCCAGAGATGTGTCAGTTTTCAGGTGCATCAGGGATTCTTCCCAACCCTGTTTAATCTGAGACCTTACAGACCTGCAGAATTAATCCAGACCATCTTCCCCCTGCCCGCCTGTGTTCTCATGTTGGCAGGACATGAGGCCCAAGCCCCTCAGCCAGAGTCCCTCTGAGGCAGTGCCTGTGGGGCCTCCAGCTTGCCTAGGCACTCACATCCGTGTCAGATCTGAGCAGTTCCCTAGTAGTCGGCATCTTTTCAGAAATCAGCAGCACTGTGTGGAGTCGCTTTCTGAACTGCAGTCCAGAGTTGTGTCTTATCATTGTGATTTTATAGAGTATATATTGTCAGACATTACAAGAATCCATGTTGCTTCAAACCATCGCTTGGAGAATGGAAAACGAAAAACTTCTCAGAATATGTGATGTATCGAAGTAAATATATGTTAATGACTTAAGGTATCTACAAAAATATCACCTGTGTAGTATTTTAAACTTCTCTTAAGAATCAGGAATTAGATACCTACTACATATAAAATTGTTGATAGTTTCAAATTACTTGACTTGATAGTAATGGAATAAAAACTCTCCCCTGGAGACAGTGTCTGGTCATGTTAAATTTAAAAAGCAATAATATTGTTACCCTATTTATTTTAAAGATTAAATTGAAAACAAGTATTTAAAATAAATCGTTCTTTAGGAGTTAAATACTACATTACAATTTTTGTGTTTTAGCTAGAAGAACCACACCTCTTTTGGAATATATTAAAAATAGAAAATTAGAAAAGCAGGTAGGTCTGGCCTTTACCTGATGGACACCCTCCCTGCTGCTGCCATTCTCATCCAGACAGTCCATACACACATTCTTCCATGTCTTTAGAGAATTCGGGAAGAGAAGCGAGAAGAACGGAGGAGGAGAGAGTTAGAAAAGAAACGCTTGCGGGAAGAGGAGAAAAGAAGAAGAAGAGAAGAAGAAAGATACAAAAAAAGAGAGACAGATAAACAGAAGAAAACTGCAGAGAAAGAAGTAAGGATTAAGGTAATTCTGAGGAAACATTTTATTTCCTTTTCCCAATAGTTCTGCTATGGTAATTATCCATTTTGCACGTCTTAGCTCTTTAGAATTTTGAAAACATTCTGAATTAATGTAATATTGTGTTGTTACAAACCCTTTCTTCCTATGTCACAGCAGTGGTTTTTACATCACGTCCTGAGCCCGGGGAGTCCTCAGGCTGTTCTTGGGCGCCTGTCCTCCTGTGCGTGCACTGAGGACACCCCCACAGGAGCCCCACGCTGGCACACGTCCGGCTGCTGCTGACACTGTCCCTTTTTTTTTTTTTCAACTTTCCCACTTTCCTTTTAGGTTGTATCAGGAGCTTAAAGATTGAAAGACAGATGGCTGATGGCTGCTCTGCTATTTTTTTTGTTTGTTTTTTTAGGGACGGGTTGAGACTGTCTCAATGTGTCACCCAGGCTGGAGTGTAGTGGTGCAGATTCGCAGCTCACTACAGCCTCTATCTCCCAGGCTCAAGTAATCCTCCGTCCTTAGCTTCTCTTTACAGGGGGCACCACACACACCTGAACAGCTAATTTTTTTAAACAGTTTGTAGCGATGGGTGTCTCACTGTGTTGCCCAGGCTGGTCATGAACTCCTGGGCTCAAGTGATCGTCCCGCTGCTGGGGTTAGAGAGGTGTGGGCCACCACATCCGGCCCTCGTTGCTATTCTTAATAAAGAGAAATACGGCACACAGAACAGCTCAGCTGTCTAATGTTCCTCTGAGGATGGTAAGCAGTGAGCTTATGTGTGGCCACACAGGCGAGGGCTGGGAGGGAGGCCAGCTGCCCACGCACTGCAGCTGGCCTCCAGAACCCTCGCAGGGCATGACAGAGCTGGCCTGCTCCCCAGCTCGTCTCCAGCCCTGGCCTGCTGCTTTCTCCTGAATGCACCAGCGGATTCCACCTCAGGCCTCTGCACGTTTTTCTCCATGGGGACTTCCCAGATGTGCCCATGGCTGCTCCTCAGCATCTGGTCTCAGGTCTTGGCTCTGCAGTGGACCCTCCTCTTCCCATCTCCCTGTGTCTCTGCTGCTTTACTCTCCCTTTGTATGTGCTCGTAGCCTTAGATACTACCTGAGATTATCTTGGTCCTTTGTTTCCTTTCTCCTATTTTTGCCACTGTTTACAGGATTCCCCCTCAGCCACCATTGCCTCAGGTGGAGCGTCAGGCGTGAGCTCCTTCAAGGCAGGGGCGTGTCTTTCTCATTCACAGCCGTGTGCCTAGTGCCCAGCACAGGGTGTTAGACCTTGCTTCCTGCACACAGCTCCTCAAACCCTGGGAATCTGCAGTAATATGAGTGTCTTATATGCCAATGAGAGGACTGGCAGCTTCAGGATGGAGACTAGTTGCCAGAAAGACCAACGCAGGTCTAGAGGGTTAGGACTTTCAGTCCCATCCTAGCCTCCAAGAGGACAGAGGGCCTAGAGAGAGGTAATCACCAGTGGTCGGTGACTTAATCATAGCCATGTCATGAAACCTTAAAAATGCCTCAAGGTGAGGCTTCCAGGTTGGTGAGCACATGAATGTGCTGGGAGGTTACGCGTGGAAGCTCCGAGCACCACCGCACTATACCCCATACCCACCTTGTGCATCTCTTCCAATTGGCTGATCTAGGTTGTATCCTTTATGATAAGCCAATAATCGAGAATACAGTGCCTTTCTGAGTTCTGTGAGCCATTCCAGCAACTTATCAAATCTGAGGAGAGGCCATCGGAAACTCCTCAACTTATTGCTGGTTGGTCAGAAGTACTGGTGACACACTGGGACTTGGAACTGTCATCTGAAAGGGGGGCAGTCTTGTGGGACTGAGTCCTTGACTTGTGGGGTCTGGTGCTAACTGCAGGTCAGTGGTCTCAGAGTTGAGTTGAATGTGGAGCATGCAGCTGGTGTCGGACAGGTGGTACTGAAAAAGATGTGCGGTATCAGAAATGTTGTAAGAACGTTCCTAGGCACACAGAACATTTGTTGAGTGGGTAAATGGAGATTGTTGCACTTCCCTATGGCTTGCATTTATTACGAACATATTAATGCCGCAATTATTTTAAAAGATGGACAGGGCTGGGCACAGTGGCTCACGCCTATAATCCCAGCACTTTGGGAGGCCGAGGCAGGTCACGAGGTCAAGAGATGGAGACCATCGTGGCCAACATGGTGAAATCCCATCTCTACTAAAAATACAAAAATTAGCTAGGTGTGGTGGTGCGTGCCTGTGATCCCAGCTACTTGGGAGACTGAGGCAGGAGAGAATGGCTTGAACCCTGGGGGTGGAGATTGCAGTGAGCCGAGATAGCACCCTTGCACTCCAGTCTGGTGACAGAGCGAGACTCCCTCTCAAAAAAAAAAAAAAAACAAGGATGGACAGTTACTGGAAAGGAAATGTTTAAGTTCCCAGATTCCACATAGGCAGAATAAGAGGATGTTCACAGCTGACACGGCCCACACTTGATGAGAAGCAGTTTTCATGATGCGTTTTGTTCCCAAGTGAATGCATGTAATTGAATGCGTCTGTGTATGGTCTTGCTATACTGCAGTTTAAAGTATGTCTACTTTATGAGTGAGAACACAATTCTTGGTTCACCTTCCATTTCTATTCTACAAATATTCTATGTGATGCTTCCATTTCTTTTTTTCTCTCTCTCTCTTTCTTTTCCCAAGTTAGCTGAGGTGCTTTAGTTTCAAAAATTATTCAGAGAGCAAGGAGAAAGGCCCAGGGGTGGACAGGGCAGATGAAATATGTCATGGTGACTTGCTCATTAATTCTGTTTCAAGAAAGGGAATAATCAATGTTTTGGAAACTATAAACTATTCTAAAAATCATCGATAGGAAGCAACCTTTAAAAAACTTTTTCCTCATTACAAAAGTAATACTTGTCTGTTTTATAAAAACTAGACCCTGTAGATGAGAGGAAATAAAGTCAAGTAAGTTCTGCCATCTAGCAATAATCACTGTTGTCCTGGCACAGCGGCTCACACCTGTCATCCCAGCATTGTGGGAGGCTGAGGCGGGTGGATCACCTGAGGTCAGGAGTTCGAGAACAGCCTGGCCAACATGGGGAAACCCCGTCTCTACTAAAACTACAAAAATTAGCCAGGTTTGCTGGCATGCACCTGTAGTCCTGGCTACTCAGGAGGGTGAGGCTAAGGCAGGAGAATTGCTTGAACCAGGAGGTGGAGGTTACAGCGAGTTGAGATCGTGCCACTGCACTCCAGCTTGGGTGACAGAAGGAGACTCCATCTCAAAAAAAAAAAAAAGAAATTAATGACTGTTAACAGTGTTGCACAGCCCTTTAGGCAGTGTTGTGTGTGTGTTTTAACATAAACAGAAGTGGGATTGTGGTGCATTTTCTGGTTTTTAGTCTGTTTTTCATCATGTGAGCATCTTTTCATCACATTAACTATCCTACATTATTTTTCGTGACTACAAAATATTTAATTCACTGAATGTTCCACCAAGTGTTCAACCAAAAACCTCATTTTTGGACATTTGGCTTTCATTATTTTGCTATGCAAACATTTGGCTTCATTATTGGGGTATATTTATAATTATTTAACAGCTTCTTTTAGAATGTGCTCTTGAGGTGATATTTTACTAACATTATAATTTCTCAGCTTCTTAAGAAACCAGAAAAGGGAGAGGAACCAACCACAGAGAATCCAAAAGAAAGAGGAGAGGAGATTGATCCTGGAGGTGGCAAGCAGGAATCCTGTAGCCCCGGCGCAGTCGTAAAAGTCAGGCCTGCGGAAGGCTCGCTGGAGGAGCCCCAGGAGATGTGAGTGTGCTTTCATTGTTAGGAGCGCGTCAGCTCCCAGTCCTGGCAACATAGCCTTTGTCAATACGAGTGTGCCTATTTCACATTATTCTTGGAATCCAAGACTTTCCAGGGTGTGCGAGTACACATCAGCCGTCATTTCCCATCAGCATGCCGGGAACTTAGTGGACTCATCTCATCTGTAGTCTGTCTTCAGATCAGGGAATTTCTTCCTGTGGTTTGCTTTGCTGTTGCCTCCATGTCCTCTTCCTTTTTCTCCTGAGCTACCTCCTGGATTCCTGCAGTTGCATGTCAGGTTTTCAGGATCTGTCTTCCCAGTCTTTGTGGGGGATTTTTGTTTTTTTTTTTCTCCTCTGTTTTGTGATAATCTTGCCCTTTGCTCTTTTTTAAATCTCTCCTGCAATTTACCTACAGAATTGTGTATTTGAGAACCCCATCTTTTAGAGCTGGCAGATGTTTTGTGATAGAGAAACAGAATTTTAAATGCTGTGATCTTTTGGTTGAAGCTGCCTTGGCACCTCTAGCTGTGGAACTTGACCAGCAGCTTTGTCTGTGCACTGTGGGTCCTCCCTTTTTCTTTTCCTTTGTCCTTTATGACATGTAGCTCTGTGCAGGTATGTCCTTTATGACATGGAGCTCATCTATGAAGTGGACAGACACAGCAGCTTCTGCCTGGTAGGCCAGAGAGACCAGCCAGATGCCAGTTGGGAGGGATCCTGTCGCCCTTGCTCCTGGCACCCACCATCCTCAGGGCCCCATGCAGTTGGGCTTACCTTCCCCCCCAGGACCTCTGTCCACTCACCGCATCTCAACACCCACAGTCTCCTGGTGCCCAGGGCCACTGGTCTCGCAGGGGATGGTGGATGTGGAATTTAGCTGGGAAGCCTAATGGGAGTAGGCTGCCAGCTTCCCAAAGTCACAGTAATCGGGGTGATTTCTCCATGCCTTTCTTTCAGAGTTCTTGATGAAGTATTTTTTTTTTCTTCTTGGGGGTTTTGGTTTACTGCTTTGTTTGAAAATTTATATATGATTACAAATCCATGATTGTGAAGCACCGTGATTGTTACGAGTGTTACTGTGACTGTCAATGATAGAGCACTGCGTACTGCCACGTGCCTGGTGTGACTTCATACTTGGTTACAGAGCCTTGTAGTCCCGACCAGCCTTGCCAAATGAGCTAAACAGCCATTTATTTACTATTCACTTAATATTCTGATAAATGCATAAATATAATTAATTTGCCATTATTAAATGTCAGTTAATTTGACTGTGCTTGAAGCAGAAGTTAAGCTGTCAGTATTCGGGCTGCACGTCATGATGGATGTGCGCCTGGGCTCCCAAGACAGTCACTTTATTTGTAGAAAAGAAGATTCATTTTATTTTATTTTATTTTTAATTTTTTGGAGACAAAGTCTCACTCTGTCACCCAGGCTGGATTACAGTGGCATGATCTCAGCTCACTGCAACCTCCGCCTCTCAGGTTCAAGCAATTCTCCTGCCTCAGCCTCCCGAGTAGCTGGGACTACAGGCACCCACCACCACACCAGGCTAATTTCCGTATTTTTAGTAGAAAGGATTTCGCCACGTTGGCCAGGCTGGTCTCAACTTCCTGACCTCAAATGATCTGCCTGCCTCGGCCTCCCAAAGTGCTGGGATTACAGGCACATGCCACCACACCTGGCCAATTTTTGTATTTTCAGTAGAGACAGGGTTTCACTATGTTGGCCAGGCTGGTCTCCAACTCCTGACCTCAGATGGTCCACCTGTCTTGGCCTCCTAAAGTGCTAGGATTACAGGCATGAGTCACCATGCCTGGCCAAAAGAAGATATTTACTTTGGAGGGTTTTGAGAATTAGAAAATATGTATAAAAAGTACCTTAGCATAAGGCTTATTGCCTGTCTGTCACTCAAGTGAAATTGCAAATTTTACTATGATTTATTCCTCTTTGTAGTGGTTTTTATGAATGCCTGTTGTGTGCCCATCGCAGTAAAGCCTCAGCAGTGCAGTACTGAGCACTTCTCACGGTCCCTGGCCTTTGGGGTCCTGTGATCTAGAAAGGAGGGTGGGCAGTCGACCGGCACTTGCTGCAGTTGCTGATCATTTGTGTTGAACATAGGTCACACAACGGCAGTGACAAAGAGCACAGGGATGTGGAGAGATCTCAAGAAAAAGAACTTGAAGCACAGAGACCCCATATGGATGATGGCAGGAGGCACAGAGCTCACCACGAGCCTGCCTGGCTTTCCAGAAGGAGTGAAGATGAGCAGAGATGCGGGAAAGGCCCTGCCCAGGACAGAGGCAAGAAGGGGAACCAGGGCCGCGGGGCCCCGGGGGAGGCCGTGGAGAGACTCGGAAGAGCATAGAGGTGTGACGACAGTCCGGCACCCAGAAAGGAGCGACTGGCAAACAAGGTTTTTATCAAACACAGAAAGAAAAATCTGTCTGGCTGTCTTAGGTCCAGATTGCACGCTGACCATGTCATTTGGCCTTATGTCGTCTTGGGGAGCGTAGTGCTTTTACAAGAGCAGTTCTTCCTGAAAGTCAGTTCGTAGAGGACCAAAATTATCTTTGATCAGGAAAAAGAAAGATTTTATTTAGTATAAAACTAGCACATTTATATGATTTGCTTGAGAATAAGATTAAGGATTATGACCTTTTCTCTTGGAAGGAAAGTTCTAATGATATTTCATGGAGCTGTCTTCCAGGTTATTAACAACATTCTCATCATTAGTGAATAATTCCATGGCTCAAAAACACCTGTAAGTTAGTTCTACACAGACAGCACAGGACTGTGGTTACCCCCTTAGCCAAGCAAACAGCTTTTTTTCAGAAGCTTGAAGCTAATTTTTGTTCAGATTGCATTTTCCCAGCGCAGCACTACAGATGGCATCATCTCCCTGACAGCACCAGGCCCCACCCCAGCCTCCCAGCGGACTGAGAGCTGCGCAGGGCTGCGGTTCCCACTCACCTCCCTCCCTGTCTCTAACCCTGGCAGCCACTGTCGGTTCTGTGTCTCTGTGATTTTGTCACTTCAGGAATGCTTGATAAATGGAAACACGCAGTATGTGAGCTTTAAGAGTGGCTTTCTTCATTCAGCCTAATTCCTTTCAGAGCTTCCCAGGTTGTCGTATGTATGAACGATGTTCACTTTTAAAATGCTTCAGTGAAGTAGAGGCTGAAAGCCAGAGCGGAACCTTCTTGTCTTCACCCTTGAATGATCACAGTTTTCTAGGGTTGCCTAGACCTCTAGGGGCACAAAGTACAGCCATGGGTCCTCTGGATGGGGACTTGCTCACAGGAGCCCTTGGTCTTCAGTTACCTTGTTTTCGCAGTGGTGAATGGTCTGATGTTCCCCTTGACCTGAGGTAGGGGAGCATTCGCTCTTCTGTTCAGCCTGTGGTGGGAATGAGGCGCTGTGTGCAGGAGCTTCTTTCCTGGGAGCCTGGCATTTACGTACTTCTAAGGTCAGGCTCCATGCTCCATCTGTGTACACAGGCACTGCCCTGGTGAGAAGTAGAGCTGTGCACGCTGGCTCCAGGCAGCCTGTCTCTGCCCCACAGGAGGATTCAGGTCCAGGGGCCTGCTGAGCCAGTTTGCACCCCTCCCATTGGACAGGTACATATCAAGGAAAAGAAATTAAGTTAACCCCCCTGGCGGTAACCTGATGGGGGCTTCCACACACAGTCCAGGAGGAGGTAAAGGTGAGCTGGTGAATCCCAGAGAAGGAGCACGTGAGATGTGCCCACACGGTCGTCCTTGCAGCCCACACTTGGGCTCCTGGCAGCCATTGGAGGCTAAGGCTGCAGCTCTGCAGGGAGAATAGGCAGTGAGCGGGAGGCATGTGGAGGGGGAGGCTACAGGCCTCCACAAACGAGCTGCCTTCCTCCCTTCCGCCCCTTCAGTGCTGGGGCGGGGCTGGTGGCCCCATCAGGGAGGAGTCGCTGCCTTCCCTGGCTGTTGCTGTCCTCAGGCTCTCAACAGCTGCCCTTCATGGATTTTATGGGTCATTTTTATTACTTCGTCTTTAGGAGTTTAACAAAATGATGGAGTGGTGTTTCTAAAAAGGGGCAGTTCAGCTTCTCTGCTGGTAGATGCTAGGCAGCGCTAAGCCCGTGGAGATTGCTCATTACTCATGTTAATAACTGTTTCAGTTTGCAGATCTGAAACCATCTCTGAGGGTCCACATCTCATTTTGTTTCAGGCTTAGGGACTGAGGTGAACATGTTTTGAGTTTTCACCTCTCAGACTCAGAGGGGGATGCCATGATTGTACTGTTCCCACAGATTACATGTTCTTGGTTTGAGCAGTAAGTAACATTTGCCTAGGTAACTAATGTTTACGAGGCTTTTTTAATTGCCTTAGACTGCCTGGTTTCTGAGATAGTGCTGTGAAAAGGGTTGATTTTTAGCTGCCTGGTTGATTTTCTTTTCTTTTTTCTTTTTTTTTTTGAGATGGAGTTTTGCTCTTTCGCCTAGGCTGGAGTGCAGTGGTGCAATCCCAGCCCACTGCAGACTCCACCTTCCGGTTTCAAGGGATTCTTCTGCCTCAGCCTCCCAGGTAGCTGTTTGTTTGTTTTTTGTTTTGTTTTGTTTTTGAGACAGAGTCTTGCTCTGATGCCAGGTTGGAGTGCAGTGGTGTGATCTCAGCTCACTGCAACCTCCACCTCCCAAGTTCAAGCGATTCTCCTGCCTCAGCCTCCTGAGTAGCTGGGATTATAGGTGCCCACCACTACACCCAGTTAATTTTTTGTATTTTTTAGTAGAGACGGGGTTTCACCACATTGGCCAGGCTGGTCTTGAACTCCTGACCTTGTGATTTGCCCGCCTTGGCCTCCCAAAGTGCTGGGATTACAGGCATGCCACGATGCCTGGCCTAATTTTTGTATTTTTAGTAGAAATAGGGTTTCATCATGTTGGCCAGGCTGGTCTCAAACTCCTGACCTCAGGTGATCTGCCCACCTCAGCCTCCCAAAGTGCTTGGGTTTTAGAGGCATGAGCTACCACGTCTGGCCTGGTTGATTGTCTTTGGACAATTAATATCAGCAAGCTCTAGAAATGCAGGGAGAGGCCGGGCATGGTGGCTCATGCCTGTGATCCCAGCACTTCAGGAGGCCAAGGCGGGCGGATCACCTGAGGTCAGGAGTTCAAGACCAGACCCACCAACATGGAGAAACACTGTCTCTACTAAAAATACAAAATTAGCTGGGTGTGGTGGAGCATGCCTGTGATCCCAGCTACTTGGGAGGCTGGGGCAGGAGAATCGCTTCAATCCAGGAGGCGGAGGTAATGAGCTGAGATCATGCCATTGCACTGCAGCCTGGGCAACAAGAGCGAAACTCCATCTCAAAAAAAAAAAAACAAGAAATGCAGGGAGATACTGACCCTTTCTGCATTGCTGGTCCTTGGAAGAGTAACGTCCCCTCTTATCCTGGCAGGACCGGCCCGCCTTGCAGCTGTATGATCCGGGAGCTCCCTTCCGAGCTCGAGAGTGTGGTGGAAGCGGGAGGAACTGCAAGGCAGAAGCTTCGGGGACTGGTCCTAAGAAGAGGGAAGAGGCAGAGTGAGTCACAGCGTGCACCTGGCCTCCGTGGATGAGAAACGTGTACGTGACTCTGGCTGTCACCGGAAGGGAGCACTGACTCCTTACCAGGACACTGGAAGCTGAAAATACAGAGGGCGATGTAAGAACACACAGAAGCCATTCTAAAGAAAGTAGTGATCTTGTCTTAAATTGAGCAGAATTCTCGTGGATTTTACCGTTTCTGGTATAAACTAGTATTTGGTGTTTAGCCAAATCACAAATGGTTTTCACTGGGCAGTAGAAAAGTATGTGTAAAATAGGGGAGGAAATTAGTATTGGATCAGTGCGAGTCCTGAAGCACTGTCAGTGCCGTGAGAACGACGTCCACTTTGGCTTTCATGTGTTTGTAAGCAGAGGAGCCGTCAGCCTCGTTGTGCTTCCCGGTGGCCTCAGCCGTGGTGTCAAGGAAAGAGCAGCTCTTGTTTGTTACATACAACCTTTGTGAGTCAGCCACACCTGTGCTGTGTTTTAGTCCTTCTGGTAGGAATACATATCAGACTTCACACTATATCAAACCCAACAGCTTCAACTATTGCCCTTTCAACAGTTTTACCACTGACTGGATGAAAATAGTTTCACAGTCTTGGATGGATGCATTTGTGGTTTGTAACCTTTATGGTTTAAACCGTGGTTTAAGGGTTTGCCCAAATAACAGAAATTTTATTCGGGAAGGGATAAAGTGGGTACAGCACATAGATGAATTTTAGACACTTTATTTGTAAAGAACTTAAAATAGCTTTCTGAAACTATGCATCCTACAGTTTCTTCCTTTCAGTGAAATTGTTAAATGTTAATGTATTTTTGGCACTATGATTTTAACCATTTATTAAATAATTTTGTTAAAGAAGTATTGGAATATTCTTTGAATCTGTGTCAGCTGTGTCAGGGAGATTTTGATTTGTTAGTTCCAATGCCTGACAGCAGAATCATACAGATCTTCTCTTTTCCTGGTTTCGATGACACTGGGCAGATGTCAAAACATGCAAAAATTCCAAAAGGTAAGGCCTTAAAATATTTTATTGGTAATTATTATACAGACTTTTGCCACACCTGGCTAATTTTTCTTTAACAAACACTTTCTGCATCTGCCCTAAATATCAGAGCAAGAAAGAAAGACAAAACACTATGTTAGGACAAGCAAACTCACACGCACACACAAAAAATCAGAAGACACAATTTGGAAGAGCCACCCAGAGGGAGACAGTGTTAGCACCACCCGTGTCACACCCACAGGCTGTGCTTTGTCTGTTGGTTCTACTTGACAATCAAAGGGGGACCAGTGGTTTCTTTGATCAGTGAACCACAGCTGCAGGTGGATTTCCATACCAGGTTGAATGAGGACTCAGACGTCACCTTCCATTTCCAAGTGTACTTTGGCCATTGTGTAGTCACGAACAGCCATGAGAATGGGGCTTGGAAGCCTGAGGTGAAATCCAAAAAAAAATGCCCTTTCAGGATGGCAAAGAATTTGACCTGAGTATCTCGGTGGTGGACAGTAGGTACTAGGTAATTGTCCATGGCCAATTTTCTTAAGAGCTTTGACCATCGAAACCTGCCTGAGTCTGTGAAGATGGTGCAAGTGTGGAGAGATGTCTCCCTGACCAAAGTGAGTGCCTGCAATTGAGGGTGATAACCAGACTCCCTGTTGACAAGGAATCCCTGTACCCATGTGACCATGGGATTCCCAGAGCTAGCTAACAGCATAAATCCTCCTCACTTCAGCCTTACTCTTGCTTTTTAAAGCTTCAACAAAGTTTAAAAAAAAAAAAAAACTATTTTAAAAACACATACGTCCATGCTTCCTTCACAAAGGGAATATCTTATCTGTAAAATAAAGCCATGTTCCTGCTGGAAGGTCGGTGATCATTAAGAATTTCTAGAGTGCTTAAATAACAGTATCTTGCATTTATGAAGTTCTTTTTTCTTTGTTTTCTTTTTTTGAGAGAGTCTGGCACTGCCACCGGCCTGGAGTGCAGTGTGCACAGTGGAGTGTAGAATCCGCCTCCCGGATGCAAGCAATTCTGTCTCAGCCTCTGGAGTAGCTGGAATTACAGGCGCCCACCACACACCCAGCGATTTCTGTATTTTAGTAGAGTTGGGGTTTCGCCATGTTGGCCAGGCTCATCTTGAACTGTCGACTTCAGGTGTTCTGCCCGTCTCAGCCTCCCAAAGTGCTGGGATTATAAGTGTGGGCCACCGCGCCCAGCCCCAGTTTTTAATTGTATTAATATAATTATTGAGAAATCTTGTTCACATAGTGAAAAGGAACAGAGGAGTTTTGTTATATTAATACCACTTAATTTTTAAAATTTCTTTCTGGCTGGGCGCAATGGCTCATGCCTGTAATCATGCCACCTCAGCCACCCAAAAGTGTTGGGATTACAGGCATGAGCGATTTGAGGTCAGGAGTTCAAGACAAGCCTGACCAACATCTCTACTAAAAATACAAAAAAATTAGGCTTGGTGGCACACGCCTGTAATCACAGCTACCGGGAAGGCTGCGGCAGGAGAATCACTTAAACCTGGGAGACGGGGTTTGCAGTGAGCCGAGATTGTGCCACCGCACTGTCGCCTGGATGACATAGTGAGCCTGCCTCCGAAAAAAAAAAACTTTCTTTCAAGGTATATTGCAAAATGTTCATAGTTATCTATAATCAGGTGTATTTTAATCATCTACCATTTCATAATTCTTTCCATTTTATTGAAAGCTAAGGATTGGGAACCTTTTAAAAAGATTTATTCAATCACTAAAGTCATCCAATTTCTCTGTTTCTGAGGACTTACCAGCTAACTATTTCAGCTATTAATTACACCTGTTGCTTTTCCACTCTGGAGAGAAACAGCTTAATCTGACATACTCAGAAAGGTTTGCGGGGGAGAATCAACGCAGTGATTTCAGCACATCTTTGTCAGTGCAATTTTTTGTTGTTGTTTACTTTTTTTTGAGACGGAGTATCGTTCTGTCGTCAGGCTGGAGTGCAATGGCACAGTCTCGGCTCACTGCAACCTCCGACTCCTGGGCTCAGGGGATTCTCCCGCCTCAGTCTCCCAAGTAGCTGGGATTGCAGGCACGTGCCACCATGCCTGGCTAATTTTTGTATTTTTAGCACAGACAAGGTTTCACCATGTTGACCAGGATGGTCTTGATCTCCTCACCTCGTGATCCACCCACCTTGTCCTCCCGAAGTGCTGGGATTACAGGCGTGTCAGTGCAATATTTATGGTGTTCAATGCATGTTTGCCAAAGCCTTGGATTGTGGATTTAATTCATCCAATTTCTGGAAAATGCAGTAAAGTCAAGTTTAGAATTATATAGAGCAAATAGTTTGTTTCTCATTACCTAATATAAATAATGCCGTATAATGTTTAAATGTGTGAGTTATTGGTGAAGCCAGCGGTGTGATAATGGGAGTTCTATTACTTCAGTAAATATGTGTTTGAATATGTTAACTCTAGCATGGGGCTTTTAGGGATAATTAAAAGATTGATTTTTAAAAGAACAGTTTTGTTTTACAACATGACCAGGTGTTTTATATGTATTTAATAAAATGTAAAGTATATATTGATGAAAACTAATTGTCTTGCATTTAGCTTATAATTTTTTTTTTTTTTTTTGAGACAGAGTCTCACCCTGTCACCCAGGCTGGGGTGCAATGGTAGAATCTCAGCTCACCGCAGCCTCCACTGCCCGGGTTCAAATGATGCTCCTGCCTCAGCCTCCCGAGTAGCTGGGACTGCAGGTGCGTGCCACCATGCCCAGCTAATTTTTGTATTTTTAGTAGCGACAGGGTTTCACCATGTTGACCAGGCGGGTCTCAAATTCCTGACCTTGTGATCCACCTGCCTTGGCCTCCCAAAGTTCTGGATTACAGGCATGAGCCACTGTGCCCTGCCCGTTTATAATTCTTTTAACGAATGGAAGGTGGAAATAATTGTTTTTTTTTGAGACAGGGTCTCAGTCTGTTGCTCAGGGTGGAGTGCAGTGGCATGATCTCAGCTCACTGCAACCTCTGCGTCTCGGGTTCAAGTGGTCCTCCTCCCTCAGCCTCCTGAGCAGCTGGAACTACAGGTGTGCACCACCACACCCAGCAAACTGTTTTGTGTATTTAGTAGAGATGGGGTTTTGCCATGCTGGCCAGGCTGGTCTTGAACTCCTGACCTCAGGTGATCCACCCGCCTCGGCCTGCTAAAGTGCTGGGATTACAGGCAAGAGCCTGGCCAGAAATAAAGTATTTAATTGGATAAAGAATGACAGTAACTGGGAAACATTTGATAGAAACAGGTTTTAACTATCTTAATGATTACTGCACACTTTATCAGGATGAAACCACATACAAATTTACCCTTAGGTTTTATAGGATGTAATTTGGAAACAGCCTCGTTAGCAAGTTGCTTAAACTTCGACCGATGTTCCTTGGTCATTCTGTGTCTGTGAGAGAGTCATGTTCACAGAGCTGGGTCACGCCCTTGGCCAGGCTGGAGGGCCGCGGCTACTCACAGGTGTGACCATCATGCACCGCAGCCTCAGACTCCCAGCCTCAAGCAGCGCTCCCACCTCAGCCTCTCACGTCGATGTTTTTGCCTTTCTGAAAATCATACTTTTGCTGGACGCCGCGGCTCACGCCTGTCATCCCAGCACTTCGGGAGGCTGAGGCCGGCGGATCACAAGGTCAGGAGATCGAGACCAGCCTGGCCAACATAGTGAAACTCCGTGTCTACTAAAATACAAAAAATTAGCCGGGCGTGGTGGCAGGCGCCTGTAGTCTCAGCTACTCAGGAGGCTGAGGCAGGAGAATCACTTGAACCCGGGAGTTGGGGGATGCAGTGAGCTGAGATCGCACCAATGCACTCCAACCTGGAGACAGAGCAAGAGTCCGTCTCAAAAAAAATAAATAAATAAAATCATACTTTAAGCCTATGCCCTTACCTTGTTTCCCCAAACTCTCTCAAATCTTTTATTATTATTGGGTCCTGATACTCATCCTATGACATAGCTATTCTCTAGCAGTGGTCAGAGTTCTTGTTACTGTAATTCAATCAGCATAGAATAATAATGGAATCTAACATTGATTACATTCAGTGCACTAGCACTAAATGCCCTGAACACTTCATGCTGTCGTATGCCAAAACAAGCTTATAAAGTGAGTACTACAGTTCTACTCCATGTGAACACATAAAGAGCTGACCCAAGTTCACATTCAGGCATGCACACACACTGTAATAGAGGTGAATTCTAATGTAGGTTGGTCTGACTTCACAGCCAAAGCTCTCAGCCGTTGTGCTTGCCATTCCCAGCACAGGAGAAAGTGTATTTTCAACCAGCATTAAAGCTGCAGGTCTCTAGCTTTGCCAGTGCCTTTCCTCAGCTTTGGTGATGGCAGGTGGTGGACAGGAGAAACGCCATGGGCTCTCTCTGCAGTTCTGCAACCACAAGCAGTATCCAGGCCGGGTTCAGTGGCTGACACTTATAATCCCAGCACTTTGGGAGGCCAAGGTGGGTGGATTACTAGGTCAGGAGTTCGAGACCAGCCTGTCCAATATGGGGAAACCCTGTTTCTACTAAAAAAAAAATACAAAAATTAGCTGGGCATGGTAGCATATGCCTGTCATCCCAGCTACTCAGGAGGCTGAGGCAGGAGAATCGCTTGAACCCGGAAGGTGGAGGTTGCAGTGAGCTGAGATGGTGGCATGGCACTCCAGCCTGGGTGACAGAGTGAGACTCTGTCAAAAAAAAAGGGGGAAAAAAAGCAGTATCAAGGCCCAGGCTGGTTACTATGCTCACCACTCCTGCTTTTTTTCTTCAACCAGCAGAGCAGGTGACCATAGTTCTTGGGCAACCTGCTTGAAGCAAAGTGCCCTGTGCCACTCCCTTCATGTGTGGCAGGATTGACTGAGGCTGGCTTTGCACTCACATGGTCAACTGGCCATGTGAGAACTCAGCTGCACACCGGCCGGGTGGCCCCAGGCTCCAGGTGGCCTTTCGCTCACTCACCAGTGCTCAGCTCGTGTTGGCTGAGTGCCTGTGACGCAGCAGCAGTGCCCGTCCGCCTCTCCCTTGGCAGCTGTGTGGACCAAGACTGCCCTTCAGCAAAGCCCGCTCTGCCCCGGAGGAAAGGAAGAGCCCACGCCCACCAGCAACGGCTCTGGGGCCTGGGCATCCTCTCCTCTCCAAAACGGGGCTTGTGAATGCTGAGGCTTTGTCTCTAAAAAAACAAAAATTTAAGAAAATATTAATGGAGTTTATTCTAATTTTTATATTTTATTTTCATTTTTCAGTCCTGTTTAAAAAAATGTCTGAAAGTTAGAAATAAGGCAAAAGAGTGCTGCATGGCTGGCTTTCTGTGTCATGTTGGACACGCTAGGATTATTTAATGGTTGACCCACATTTGTGCCCACCCTGTGACATGGCATGTTTACTTTTGGATTTTTGCCCAGTAGAGATGAGTGATTTCGGTGCGATGGCCTCAAAGGTCATAGTTGTGCTGCCTTGCAGGATCTTAACCGCTTTTGTATCTAGCTGCCATTTGACTTCACTCTTTCCAGTGGCTGCAGGTACTCAGCTTTATGAACTCTGAACTAGCTTCATCCTCCTCTGAATCTCCTCATGAATGAGCTAAATAAATCCTCTGATATGTGTTCACTTTATATTTGTGTGAGTCATGTGCTTAACTTTTGAGAACTATACTCTGACATTCCCCGAAGCCCAACGACAGAGTAGATACTCACCCAGGAGGAGCTGCATTTTGTCATACTTCCCATTAAGTAACTTATTTTAGTTCACATTATTTTGCATTATTATAAAGTAAGTAGAAATGGCAGAATAATTTCTCCTTTTTATAAAACTGCCAAGTTGATTATGTCAGATTTATATATTTATATTATAAGCTGGACTGCTGTTATTATTTCTCTTACAGGAAACATTTCATGATTTATTTCTCATTTTTATTATGTTCCTTTTTTTTTGCTTATTTGTTGTTTTTTTGTGTGTGTGTTTTGTTTTGTTTTGTGTTTTCAGACAGAGTTTCACTCTGTCGCTCAGGCTGGAGTGCAATGGCACGCTCTCGGCTCACTACAACCTCCGCCCCCCGGGTTCAAGCCATTCTCCTGCGTCAGCCTCCTGAGTAGCTGGGACTACAGGCACACGCCACCACAGCCGCCTAATTTTTGTATTTTTTAATAGAGACGGAGTTTCACCGTGTTGGTCAGGCTGGTCTGGAACCCCTGACCTCATGATCCGCCCACCTCGGCCTCCCAAAGTGCTGGGATTACAGGCGTGAGCCACCGCGCCCGGCTTTATGTTTCTTGTAATATGTGTTAATGCAGCAATTTTTTATTCTTTACACACAGATGACAAATGACAAAGTCCAGTGCCATCGCAGCTGATGAGTTTGGGGTTCCTCCTAAAGGCTGTCAACCTGCCACTTTCTACTGCAGTTTTAGGTCACCTGCCTCCACCCATGGCCTGATCCAAGTTTGGCCTAGGATTTTATGAGAGTTATTTCTGCTTTCTGTGGTTACTTTCAAGTTCAGGGCAGTATCCTGGGAAACTTCCAGAAGACCTAGTTGGAAGTTTATTTGCATTATTCATCTTGCACTATTTAATATTGTGTTCCGCTCACGGCGGAGTTGAGACGCAGGGGGCAGGCACTTGCGTTCCGACGCAGCACGCTCTTCCTGGCCTTCTGGAACACAGTCTTTGCCGGGATTCTCGTCCTTGCGCGGCGCCACCTCGGTGCTGACGGCTGAGGCCTATCGTGCCTGCGTGGACTCTCAAGGACCGAACAGAAGAGAGAAAGAAAATAGGGAAGTTTCGGGAAGACGGCAAAGTGGGAATGTGAAGTTCTGAAACTCTGCTGTGCTGAAGGCTAATGACTTCCAGGGGATGGGTTGGCGGGCGAGTCACAGTCGATCACGGTCAAGTTCAGCTCTTGGCTCAGCAGGGACGGCGCATCCCTCACCGCGAGCTCCATGGCAGGCAGTGAACTTGAACACAGGACAATCGGAATTATTGTTGGGGACCTCGGCGCCACAGCAAGGCTGTCAGACGTGCCACAGTCAAGCAAAGGGTGATTGAAAGCTTTCGGGCAGCTCCAGGGAGGACACGGAAAGCACATGTTACTTATCCATACTTGTGAATTCCTGTTTCACATAGAGCTGTAAACAATCCTGATCTCTGTCTTTTTTTTTTTTTTAAAAAGTCACAGGGTGATGTACTGTAGGTCTGTTACAAGTTAACAAACTCTCTGTACCTGTTACCAAAAACTCCCTTATGCCCCTCTCACCCCATGTGAACCCGCGTCTCGTCAGCTCTGTTACAAGATCGTTACGGAGCGGCCCGGTAAGTTAATGAAACTTGCTTGCCTGACTTTGGGTCTGTTCTCCTTTCTCTCAGCTACCCTTACAATGGACTCTGAGGAACAGAAAGAAAAAGATAGTGAACAGAGCTGCCGATGAAAAGAGGCTCTGTATAATGTGTAATAAAGGGGCTTCTTGTTTCTGGAGCAGCTTGTATGTAGCTCACAGGAGCCAGGGTAGGCAGAAAGGACAGTGTCCTCCAAATACCAGGAATCCGCTCTGATTGCTGCTTTCCAGCAGAGAGATGCAGATAAACAGGCGGCGAGTCAGCGTATTGCATCTTCCGCTGCTGTCAGAAGCTCCTCCTCTTCCAGCCAAAACGACTTCCAGGAAGTTAAAGGGCTGGCACCCTTTTCTCCCCTGTCAGGGTTTTCTTTTTCTCCTTTTGGGGGCCAGACATTGGCGATTAGGACACTCAGAAACGACTGTATATATGGAGAAAATTACTAGAAATTGACAATGCATGCTCAAGGGAAGGCACAGGCTCAGAAAGGACCCAAAAAGACTTTAAGTCTGGACTTCAGGCTGATCCCCAGCACAAAAAGCAGCCTACAACAATGCAAAACCAAAAAAAATCAGCATAAACGGGAGTAGGAGAATCTGATTCCAGAGTTGCCACATTATTATATTCAAATGACCAGTTTTCAACCAAAAAATTACAAGGCATACAAAGAAAGAAGAAAATGTGGCCCATTCAAAGGAAAAAAAAAATAAACAGAAACTGTCCCTAAGAAAGATCTGATGGCTGTTCACAAGAAAGACTTTAACACAACTGTCTTCAAGATGATGAAAGGGCTAAAAGGAGGTGTGGAAAATGTCAAGAATATGATGTATGAACAAAATAGCAATATCACTAAAGAGACTGGAAACCTAAGAGAAATTCTGGAACTGAAAATTATAGTAACTGAAATGAAAAAAAAATCACCAAAGGGATATTCAAAGGCAAATGCGAATAAGCAGGAGACTCAGTGAACTTGAAGATAGGATAGTTGAAATGATTGTCTCTGAGAAGCACAAAGAAAAAGGTTAAGGAGACAGAGCCATCAGTGAAGAGTCAGGCTCTGCAAAATATTCTAAGAGGTTTATTCCAAACCAAATACGAATGACCAAGGTCTGGAGGCACAGTCTCAAGAGGTCCCGAGAACATGTTCCCAATGGTTGGGTTACAGCTTGGTTTTTATGAATCAGGAAGACACACATAAAGCAATGCATATGGGGTATACACATTAGTTTGTGGGATGTGCATTGGTCTAGAATGGCAGGACAGGGGCTTACAAGCCACAAATGAATTCAAAGGTTTTCTGATTGACAATTGATTTAAAGAGCTAAATTAGTCCCTAAAGATCTGGAATCAACAGAAGTGTCTGGGTCAAGATAAGGGGTTGTGGAGATTAAAGTTCTTTTTATGTAGATGAAGCCTCAGGGTTGGCACCCTTAGAGACCATAGGTGGCAAAAATAAACTCTCAGTTAATCTCTTGAGGATTGGGAGGTCCTGGAAGGGGAAAAGATATAGTGCTGTTAATAGAGAGTCTTTACAAATGCAATTTTTCCCTCACAAAAATGACTTTGCAAGCCATTTCACAATATGGCAAAAAAAAAAAAAAAATACACTCCATATTTTTTGGTAAAATATTTGTATTTTCTCCTTTATCTGTAACGTAATGTTGTGCCAGAGTCAAGTTTAAAAGTAAGCCAGTATAGGCCAGGTACGGTGGCTCATGCCTGTGATCCCGGCACTCTGGAAAGCCAAGGAGGGCATATCACAAGGTCAGGATTTTGAGACCAGCCCGGCCAACATAGTGAAAACCCATCTCTACTAAAAATACAAAATGGTGGCGCGCACCTATAATCCCACCTACTCGGGAGGCTCACTTGCATCTGGGAGGTGGAGGTTGCAGTGAGCTGAGGTTACACCGTTGCACTCCAGCCCGGGTGACAGTGTGAGACTGTCTCCAAAAAGAAAAGAAAAGAAGAGAAAGAGAAGAAAAGAGACGCGTAAGCCAGTTTACACAGAATTAAATAAATCTCTGATGAGATTTTATGGCTTGTAGGGCATGACTCCCCTGCCCTTAGATAGGAAGAGAGGGCAAGAAAGGAAAAAGATCCGAGTTTAGTCTTCAGAGTTTAAGGGACCTGTGAAACATCATCAAGTGGACCAACGTAAGCACTGTGAGAGTGCCAGAAGGAGACCAGAGAGAAAAAGGGTAGAAACAATATTTGAAAAAATAATAGTTGAAAATTTCTCAAATTTGAAGACATGAATGCAAGCATCCAAGAAGCTCCAAGAACTTCAAATAAGATGAAGTTACAGAGATCTACAACAAGACATTATACTCAAACTCTCAGAAGCCAGAGATTGTAGGACACCCACACGTTGGGAGCCAGATGTAGGGGTGTGGAGGCCCCACACGGTCGTGGGGTGTCCCTTATGCTGTGCTGAGGTGCAGGATCCAAGAAGTAAAGAGACAGGACACTGAAGAACTGGCAAAGAGCGTCTGGACTCAGGGGGCCACACTACCTGTGAGCGGAGATCAGCGGCAGCCCCCAAATGCCCAAGAGCGTCTGTATTTATTAGGTACAAGCAGGGGGCAGGGTCATGAGTGAGGTCATCATCTATAGGCTTAGTGATAGGGCATACATAATCACGTGAGTCACAAGGGGGGACCACCCCATTATGTCACCTGGGCAGAGAGGTGGGCCATGAGCAGCAGGTGGCTATGTCGTGTGCAGTAGTAGAGGGTCGTGTACAGAAAAGGCGTCTACCCCTATTAGGTCACTGAGACAAGGAGGTGGGCTGTGTGCAGCAGGTGTCATGTGCAACACTTCTTATCTGGGGGCTGGAGACTTCAGAGGATTTCTAATGGAAGGATACTGTAAGTTTAATGCAGTGGAAGCTGACAGACGTGTGCTCTTCTCTTAAGATATTTATGGGAGGACGATTTGAGCTAGCACAGAAGCGAGAAAAGACTGACAGGGTGTACAGCCCCCGTGACTGGTCACACCAGAGGGGCTCTTCTCCCTTGGTGACTTCCAGGACCTCAGGCCTGAGGCCGACTTTCCACAGGAACTGGATGCGAGGTACTACAACTCCTTTCTCATGAGGAGAGGCTCTGGCTCCAAGCCTGCCATACAGCGTATGTCCTTTCAGGCAGGGACGCCACTGCCTGGATCTTTGGTTCTCATCCTGGTCTGGCTGTTTTCCCATGTACTGCTTCTGTTCTGTGACTGCTGTAGGCATTCCTCCTACTACAAACTACTATATGGTTATATAGGATTCTATAAATCAGCACTAAATGTGTCAGTACAGCTCTGACTATAACACCTATATGATTATATAGAAAGATGACACCGCATGTTCTCACTCACAGGCGGGTGTTGAACAATGAGAACACGTGGACACAGGGAGGGGAGCATCACACACTGGGGTCTGTCGGGGGAAATAGGGGAGGGACAGTGCAGGGTGGGGAGTTGGGGAGAGAAAACATGGGGAGAAATGCCAGATATAGGTGATGGGGAGGAAGGCAGCAAACCACACTGCCATGTGTGTACCTATGCAACAATCTTGCATGTTCTTCACA